>BQNB010191615.1:0-11683 GCA_026074375.1 Tanacetum coccineum
TATGTTTGGAGATGCTCATATCATAATAAATAGTTATATCCTGAAAATATATGAGTCGATGGGTCACATACACTTATACATAAAGGTACCATGCATATAACATATATATTGTATTTACGTTATATATAACCCACGTTTAACGAGATAAACTAAAGGGATACCAATTAATTAATTTAGACTTAATGTTATTGGACTAGACCAAAACACCATGGAAGCCCATTATTGGGTTCTTATGGCCCGGGTAGGGGAAACAATGAAAAGAACGGAAAAAGTCTCGGGGGCTGAGTTTAACTTAGTCATGTTTATTATAAAATGGGATAAGTGATAAACAAATCTCTAGAGTTTTTCCTCCCTCGTCCTCTCTTGTAAGCCATTGCCTAACAAGGAGAAAACCTAAGGTTTTCGTTTTTGATCTCCAAGTCTTCTTTTATTATAGATCAAGACTTGCTTGACGCATCATGAGTTATTGGACTAGCAAGCACGTGGCATACAAGGACGTGTAGTGTGTGGAATCATGGAGGTGGCATACTTTGGTTACTTAGGGGTTCTCGTATAAGACTTGTTGGGTTTGAAGAAGAAGGTCATCTCCATTCAATGCGGTTCACGCTTCAAATGTATACATTTATATGTTATTATTGATTAAGATCTCTACATTGATGATAACTCATCTACCCATCGCATCTATTATTATTACTGATGGAGGTGGTAGAGGTGTGACACTGGGCTTGGTGTTACGTGGGGTTGGTGTGGGTGTGGGGGTACTCTTCTGAGAAGGTCGCGTGGGGGGTGGAATGCTTTTGGGACTGGGGTGTGCTGTATCGGAGGGGCCAGGGTAGGCGGGTATCGTACTGTGAGATCGTTGAAAGGTATAGTTGTTGGGTGGTATGTGAGTGGTAGGGGTGGGGGGGTTCGTCTTGTGGGAACGCGGAATTTTTTGATGTATATGGTTAGAGTTTATTTGAGAATAGTTGGTCGCTATTGGGTTTAAACTGGAAGTTATGGTATCCTTACAACTTTGAGCAGTAGGGCATGGTCGCATTGAGGAGGGCATGTACTTCTTGCCAAAAAAGTGGACTATTATTGAAGAGAATTGCTAGAACCACATAATGTTTACAAAAAAACTTTCACACAATGATGTGGCAAGACACTTGGACCAATTATTACCTTCTCCCTCCAGTAACTCTTTATTTCATGACAAATCATAATGTTACACATCATTTTCTAAAAATTCCATATCATAAAAATCATAACAAAGAAAATTAAAACGAATTTTAGCTTTGATGATCATGAGAAAGACAAGAAGCGTTGAGACACATTTTCATGCTTGATTTGTTTGTGCGTTGTAGATGCATTGATCCTCTAGCATTTTGAAATTTATACATTTATCTATTATAATATAAGACTCAGTTTTCATAATAAATGTGTAGTAGTAATGCTTTATAGAGTTAAGTATGGTGGTCTTTTAACTTGCCCAACAGGAATATCCAGTTTCTACATTAAATGGGAAGTAGTTACGATAGGCTTGAATTAATACTAAAACCCAAATTCTTCTCTGCATATAAAGGGTCAGGATGGATATCAAGAGTTTTGTCAGTTTTGGTTATACAAACCATCGGCTAATTAATACCCCAAGGATATCAAAGATACAGTCATAAAACATACAAAACACATACACACCCAACGAATAAAGCACTACTATCGAAAATGAAATTCATTGGGTTTTATGCTAATATAGTAAAATCCATGTTGTTTTCATTTTTGTTTCCGAATATTAGATTTGCAAAATAGAGCAGCACTACCGTCGACAATGAATGGGTTCAAATTAATGAAGATATTACATGTGAATTAGGAAGTGCTCTTATGGTTGACATACCATGTGTTTCAAGCCTACTTCCTCTAGTTTTGCTTCGTTCAAAGGTTCCACCTCTATTAGGGTTCCTAAAGTCTTTTCAACTTATTCCAGGTAAGTCATGGGCGGTGTGGTTTCCTCAAATAATGGTGGGACTTGTGGAGTACTTTGTGGGTTCGGATTTTCTACTTTGTCCCATGCTATATTCTTATGCATCTCAACCCAAACATTTTCATTTCCAAATAATCTTTTTGCATGAACCTTTAAATTTTCTATTTCCTGTTCGGAAATAATGTTTGGTGGGTTGTCCCATTCTTTTTGGCCTTGGGCAAAGTTTGCAATGTTCCCATGCTTCTTCACCACTTAATTACCTAAGGTTCCCGTCTGCTGCAAAGTCAAGGTCCATTTGGGTATAGTCGTCGACATGATCATAAAAGAATTAAGTAAGGGACCATAAATCGAGGCCATGATGAGGGACTCTTTTGATTATGTTTTTGAAATGAGCCTACGCATCATAGACATGTTCATCTTTATGTTGTTGGAACACCAAGGTATATCTTTGGAATGGGAAGGTTGTGTTTCGAGGGGGGTTTTGAAAGGGTATGGTTGGTGGTGTTTCATATATCATGATAGTCAATGAGAGAGTGATTTACAAAACGAATGGAACAAAGAAAATATAGGCTACGAGAAAGCTAATATGCGGAATTAAAATCTCACTTGAAAGGATTCAAGCGAGTAGAACTAAGCTAAACTATGATCAAAACCTAACTATTCCCCAGGCGGCGGGGCCAAAAACTTTATGTGCGGTTGTCGTAGGACTTCTACACGAGAAGTTTTACAACTCCCTAGGCAGTGCACCTAATCGTTGTAGTGTAGTATAAGCAAGACTCGGGGTTGTTTATCGGTCACTCGAGGAATAGGTTGGGAAGGCTTGATCACGGTCTAACAGAATTCTAAGGGTTGAGGGAAATTTTTTTTTGTATTTTTATATTTTATGGAAAGCAAGTAAATCATATAACTGAGAGAGTGGTTTGGTTTTATCTATTAAACTAAATAATAATCTAAACTAATAGTGATAACAATAAGATAAAAGATTGTGGTTATTTAATCATGTATTACTCCCTAGATTGATTCTCCTAGTGTTGTTGCCTTGTCACACTTGTGATGATCTATGTAATTATTTCATAAAGCATGAACGAATTACACGAACCCGCCGTCTACTTAGTATGCTACTAGAGCAACGCACATACAAGGTAGTATGAAGACTATTACACGGCCCCTAGGAGTTTACTAAGTGCATGTGAAATACATTAAAAGTGGATCAACCATATTAGGGGGCAAGGTAGTATGAAGACTGTTACCCGATGGTATCCTTTCTACACAATTACGTTTCCCTAGATATATCAACAACGATTATTAACAGAAAGCTGGTTTTTTAAAGCCCAACGTGCACATCCATCATAAGAAGCAACACCACTAAGATCTATATTCTAGGTTTTATACAATCATAAATAAACACAATAATAGGTTTAGCTAAGCATGTTAAGAATAAAGCAAGAACAATAAATCAAACAACACATAGACATATTGAATGATTAAGTAAACCTTACTTGATTAAAACATGAATGGAAAGAAGTACAATAGGGTTTTTAGGCCCTAAAATCGTCTTTTACATCTGCTAAATGAACTAGGGTTTGTACCCTCTTTTTATTCTAAACTTACACACTGAAACCCTAAATTCGGGTTTGTATATATAAGAAAATCTACGCGACGGTGTCGCGTTTTAGTCTGGACGCCGTCATAAAATGAATCTTCTAGATCTGCGTTTTAGTCGGTGCGGGATGACGCCGTCTTGAAATATGTGACGCCATCATGTATGGCCTGTGACGGCGTCTCAAGGCTCTGTGAGCACAAATCTTTAAGAGTCTTTGTGTTGGTTCGTAATCTCGTCCGTTTCTTCTCCAAATGAGTTCAAGTCACATGTAATCCATCCAAATGTCTTCCAAATGACAAATACCTAAAAAGGAACGATTAAGTACCTATTTTAGGCATAAACACACGATTTTGGGGGTTAAACGACCCTGAAAAAATATATAAAATGACACATCATCACTAATCTCATCCCTAACCTGGTCAATGACAAAGAACTATTGTACTTTTGTACTCTGAACAACCACCTTTTCACCATCATCCCTATTGAACCTTGGAAAGTCCAATCTAGTTAGTTTCCCATAAGGATTTTGATGATGTTGTGCATTGTTATTTCCCCCTCCATGATGAAAAGTGGCATTGTGAACATTACCAACAACTTGAGTTCCATTACCACTATTTCCACCTTGATTACTTTCCTTCACCATTGTTAATCTTTGCAAACTTAGCAGTATCAAACTCTTGAAAGAAACACAAGCCATCAACCTTATCACTAATCTTTTTCAATAACTACTATAATTCATTTATGTTTTGGGGCTCAACAGCATTATTTGATTCATTTCTTTGATCTTGAACAATATTACTCCTTGTGATGATCATTATTTTGTTTAGAACAGCGGTTAAATTAGAAACTAGCAAGTAGCTAGAAGAGAAGTTACAAAAGGTGGGATAGAGCGTTACACGGGTTATTAAACCACTCTATCCAGTTTAAACAAGTATTTTTACATCTAGAAGTTATCCAGTTGAAAGACAAAAGTTTGATGTCATTGAGCAGGAGAAGATAATGTGATGATCATCATTGTGAATAACTATTACTAGTAACTTTACCATTGTGAATAACTGTTACTACTTCATCTTCTTTTAAGTAACAATGACCACTATTACAGTTCTTGATCAATTAAACCAAACACCATTCACCATAGTTTCATGATTAGAAGATTTAATCACTAATAGGCTTACACATGATCGCTATGAATATTTAACATTGATCTTGTTGTGAAACATAATGTACAAAAACTCGTCAGAAAATTTAAATTTTGGCAAAATTTAGATCGGACAAGATGATAGAGTTGCGAGGATAGTAGATACCACTTGATATGTGTTATTCTATAATTCACAATGAAATAAAGAAAAAACTAACAAACGTAGGGAAATAAAGAAGAAGAATTGATAACCGGATGTTTCTTATTGGATTGATTTAGATAGTTAAATGATTGCAGTTGGGTGCTAAGGGAAAGCCTAACAGCTTTTCCCGGCCTTTTTGAATTATTTGTTATAGGTAAGCATGTGCACGGAATGTGTGAATTGATTTTAGCACATATCACAATCTTTTAAGTATAGTCGCGAGTTCTTTTGTATGAGGCTGCATGTTTTCATATTTTCTATTAACTTATGAAATTTTCTATTATCGTTCATAGTTTTACTAATACTAACAAGTTAAATGTTAGAACTAATTGGATCAAAGTGCATTAGTTAAGGTCCTCCATATTTAGCATTTCTGAAGCCCATTGGTTACTGTAATTGAGATCTAGTAGATTCATTTCAATATTTAGATGGTCATGTTCATTCTTAATTGTTTTGTTCTTTTCAACTTGCACTAAACTAATTAGCATTTCCCTAAACTATATGGGTCAATGGAATTAAATATATATGCAGGAATTTGAATTTTATTCCCCTGAGTAGTTTTACCAAACCAGCTTTCATAATTCATTGCTTCAGTTATGAGTAAATATAATAGGGAGTTCATCTTTAAAATCCATTACTACTAATCATACATGGTGTCATGATATTTTTGGGAGTTATGAAGGTGGCGTTATTATTCAAAGCTTTATAAATCATTTTTTTGTGATTTTAAGCGCAATGGGATTGTGTAACACCCCTTATTTGACATATAGCAGCGGAAGCTAATTTGTGGTATTACTTCATGAATCAACAGTCATAATCATAGAAAATGACTCATAAAGAGATGTTTTGGAAAATTTAGTTATCATTCAATAATATATCAGAGTTTTACAAAAGAGGTCCCAATGTACATTGAAAACATAAAGTTTAAATGATAACAAGTTTGGACATTCTCAAGTCCAATGCCACTCCGTGCCATAGCTTGCTCAATTACCTGAGATAAACATGCTAAAAGGGGCAACACAAAGGTTGAATGAAATTTACAAGTTTGAAATGTAATAGTTGAATATAAGTCAATGTAATAGTAATAATTGCAATGAATACAATTATCATGGTAAACAATATTATATTATTGCACTATGCTCATGACACCGAAGCCTTAAGTAAATGTTAATCATAAGTTGTTGCCCCAGCGGGTGCTTTGCCAAACACCCAGAGTTCCTCAAATGAAATGCGTCCGCTGGCCATGTATGTACCAGAACCTGGACGGGGAAGTTCAATCCCAATAAATCTATTTACGGCATTCGTGCTTACTTCGCAAAGTAATTAACGGTTCATGATAGTGGGGCCTTATGGCAAATGTAAGTACTTAGGCAATAATATATCAGGATAGCATACAGTTGAAAATACTTGTATTCATGGTTTATAGCATGTATCTCTTTACGGGATTTAGAAAACATGTAAAGGTGGGACTATGAACTCACCTTGATAAGGTAGTTAATTGATTTGAAATTTAATTCAAATGGAAGTAAACAGCCTCGTCACGCAACCTGGGGTAATATGTCAAGTCTTAGTCTGATTGTTTCAAAACTTTATTTCATAAAGTTTAAGGTAAATGATTTTGGTTTATTAGTTTGTGAAAACGTCGTATCACTGTTCGGGCTATCATAATCGAGAGGTCTTGTAGTAAACGTTTGAGGAGCTAGGACACTTTAAATCGTAAATCCAGCAACTCGTCAAAACGTCTACCCAAATGAAATCCCCTCACATGAAATTCCCTAGTAACGTGATACGTTATAGATTTAATGATAAGATTTTATCATTTTAAGTTTCTTCAAAAGCTAGTAGATGATAACTTATGTTAAATAGATAACATAATTATTTTATAGTGTTTCGATCGACGAATGATAACGACAATTATGTCAGGCTTTAATAAAATAGAGTCTTATAATATTTAAATATATTTTTGTAATTAATATTAAAATATTACATTTTATACCCTTGAGAATATGAAAATGACAATATATACCCTTGGTATATATATTTTACAATTTAAACCCTTTACTTTAAATTTAAAACATTTAAACATTTTAAACCCTTAACTTTGGAAATTGGCAAAATAGCCCCCTTATAGTTTAACTCTAGAGTATTTACAATTTCAGCCCCTCTAGTTATAAGTTTTAGAATTTTACAATATATACCCCTTTGCATGAAACATTTTGCATTTCTAGTCCAAAAACCATATACTTTGTATTTTTCAAATCCAACTTAGTTTTGCAGCTTATAGCTTATTACTATAAGCTGAAATAAATAAGTTTTACGAGTTTATAACTTATCAAAAGAGCTTATGAGCTCGAATATTCAAAATAGGCACGTTTGGTTTTAAAATCTTAACCCGAAGGGTTTGAGCTTTTAGGGTTAGTTTTAATGATTATAAAAGTGATAAGTGAGCTTATAGAAATAGCTTATAGGACCAGCTTTTAGCTTTTAGCTTATTAGGGTTTCGAAATAGCTTATTAGGGTTTTAAAGGGTGCGTTTGGTTTAGGAAAAGCAAACGTGAAGACTTGGGATTTCAAGGGCTTATACACGAAGCTTATATATGATCTAATAGAGTTTATTAAGGATCTAAAATAAGACAAGAGCTTATAGAATAAGGTAAAGACTTACTAGAGCTTAAAATGGGTCGAAATTGCTTATTATGATTCGAAAACTTAGAGATGAATTCAAGAACTTATTTCTTTTTAAACCTTGGATTTTAATTAGCTTATCCTTCCTTTTTTCTCTTCTATGGCTTGGTTAGATCATAGTTTTGAGGTAGCTTTGAGTTTAAATGGTGAGTTAAAGAAGTGTGTATGTATGCGCATATATAGGCTTAAAACCTTGGAGTGGTGGCCAGGTTGAGTGGAGTGGTGGCCAAGGTGTAGTAGAGTAGTGACCAAGGGATTCTAGGTATTACTAAGGAGGGATAGAGACTAGCATAGCAAGGTGTTAGGTTATGGTGAGGGTTCAGTTAACAAGGGACGTGACAAGGAGGTTACTTGGAGTCTAAGGTGGTGATGGATGTGGTAAGGTAGTTGCTTAGTGCTGACAAGGTGGTGACAAGTAGGTGGATCATGGTGGAGGGAGGGTGGTTACTTGGTTTTGGTTTGAAACTAGGTGAAGTAGTTTAGGGTTTTAGGGTTTTCGTATAGGGTTAGGGTTTAGGATTAGGGTTAGGACAAGCTAGGGTTGAGATTGGAGGGGAAGATTAGTTCAAATGTGGCGCATTAGAAGCTTGTAACTTAGGCTTAAAGAGTGGTACGAATGGTGTTTATTAATTTGGAGGGAAAAAGCTAAATTTAAATCTCGTGCTTAATTGACTTGTACCTAGGGCTTTAGAAAGTTGTACTAGGGTTTTAGAAGGAAAGGATATTTGAATTTCATGTATTGAAAACTTGTACACAAGCCTTATAAGCTTGTACATATGTTTTGTATGTAAACATTACATAAAGTTAGGGTTTTGATATAAACGTTGATGGAATTGGCATTGGTAGGTTGTGTGAGCTCGTTTACTTTTGTAATGTAAGTTACGTTACATTATGGATGGAATAAAGCAAAAATATTTCCATGAAAATGGTTGCATCTTATTTAATAGATGGAAATTACACTGAGGAAAAAAATTATATCTAATTTAATAGATGGATAATTACATTGATGAAAATTATGGGTTGTTATAGTCCCCCAACCTTAAAGAAATCTCGTCTCGAGATTTAGTTGGATGCTAGAGTGATGTTTGAAAATATATGTGGATACTTGGCACGAATTTGATCTTCGCTTTCCCACGTAAATTTTGATCCTCTTTTAGAGTTCCATCCTACTTTGACTATAGGGATACGACTCAGTTTCAGTTGCTTGACTTCTCGATCCATAATTTCTATTAGTTCTTCCATAAAGTTGAGTTTGTCATCGAGCCGAAGCTCTTTCATTAGAATGATGAGGGATTTGTCAGATAGACATTTCTTTAAATTAGAAATGTGGAAGGTACTGTGGATATTACTGAGTTCTTCAGGAAGCTCAAGTGTGTATGCCACTGGGCCGGCCCTTTTAAGGATCTTAAACGGTCTAATGTACCGAGGGTTAAGCTTTCCTCGTTTTCTGAATCGGATGACACCTTTTCGAGGTGACACTTTTAACATAACACAATCTCCAACTTGGAATTCCAAAGGCTTTCACCTTATATTGGCATAATTCTTTGTCGATCTCTTGTAGTTTGCAAGCGTTGTTGAATTTACACTATCTTTTCGGTGGTTTCATGGATTGTCTCTAGTCTCGTGAGTTGGACATCTCCAACTTCGGCCCAGTAGACAGGTGATCTGCACTTTCGACCATAAAGTACCTTGAATGGTGCTGCCTTAACACTGGCATGGTAACTGTTATTATAAGAAAATTCTACCAATAGTAAGTGTCTCTCCCATCCTTTTCTAAAATCTATAACACAGGCTCGAAGCATATCTTCGAGTGTTTGGATGGTTCTTTCACTTTGTCCATCAGTCTGGGGATGATATTCCGTACCCATGTCTAATTGAGTACCCAAAGCACTCTGCATTGACTGCCAGAATCTGGATGTAAAATGACTGCCACAATCCGAGATGATGGATATTGGCACTCCATGCTGTGAAACTATCTCCTTTATGTACAATCTTGTAAGGGTTTCCATACTATCTGTTTTTCTGATAGGGATGAAATGTGCTGATTTGGTAAGGCAGTCTACAATGACCCAAATTGTGTCATGTCCGTTTAAGGTTTTAGGTAGTTTTGTAACGACATCCATTGTTATTCTTTCCTATTTCCATGTAGGAATCTCTGGTTGTATCAGTAAGTCGGATGGCTTCTGACATTCTGCTTTAACTCTAAAGCATGTCAAACACTTGCCAACATACTCAGCGATGATTGCCTTCATGTTAGGCCATCAATAGAGTTTCTTAAGATCCTAATATATTTTGTCAGAACCTGGGTGAATGGAATACTTCGATTTATGGGATTCATGCATGATCAAGTCCCTCAAATTACCAAAGAGTGGTAACCAACTCCGATTCTTGATACATCGGGTTCTATCAGGACGTACTTCAAATGCTTTGTCCATTCCTCGTAGGTTCTCAGCTTCGATGTTCTCTTCTTTGATCGCCTCGGTTTGGGCTTCGAGGATTTGTGATGGTAATTTTGGGTGAAGGGTCATGACTAATGCTTTAACTAGGAGTGGTTTGATTCGTTCATATCGGCTTAAGGCATCTGCTACAACATTTGCCTTTCCAAGATGCTAGCGAATCTCACAATCAAAATCTGCGAGCAATTGTAACCAACGGCGTTGTCTCATGTTCAACTCTTTCTGATCAAAGATATGCTAAATACCTTTATGATCAGTGAACACAGTACACTTAGTGCCATACAGATAGTGTCTCCAAATTTTAAGAGCGAATACTACTGCTCCTAATTCGAGGTTGTGTGTGGTATAGTTCTCTTCACGAGGCTTAAGTTGTCGAGATGCATGTTCAATAACTTTTTCTCTTTGCATTAACACCGCTCACAGACCTTGATGTGATGCATCACAGTAAACGACAAAGTCATCGTTTCCTTCTGGTAATGTTAAGATTGGAGCTTCACGTAATTTTTGTTTTAGCAGTTGGAAGGCTGACTCTTGGTTTTCTCCCCAGATATACTTCTTGTTTTTCTGGGTTAATTCAGTCAAAGACTTTGCAATTTTCAAAAAATCTTTCATGAATCTTTGATAATAGCCGGCGAGTCCTAAGAATTGGCGTACTTCTGTAGGTGTGGTAGGAGATGTCCAATTCTTAACTGCTTCAATCTTGGCAGGATCAACGTGAATTCCTCGACTGTCAATCACGTGTCCAAGAAATTGCACGATAATGATCTAGAAATCACATTTAGAGAACTTGGCATATAATTTCTCCTTTTTGTGTAATTTCAAGATTATTCTCAAGTGATCTGCGTGTTCTTCTTTGTTACGGGAGCAGATAAGAATATCATCAATGAACACTATCACAAATTTATCCAAGTATGGTTTACACAAACAGTTCATGAGGTCCATGAATACAGCAGGTACGTTTGTTAAACCCAATGGCATTACTTGGGAATATCTTCATCCCTGACTCTCAGTTAGTGATAGCCTGATCTTAAGTCAATTTTCGAGTAAACGCTCGAACCTTAAAGTTGGTCGAATAAATCATCGATCCTGGGTAATGGGTAACGATTCTTAACGGTGAGTTTATTCAACTCTCGGTAATCGATACACATCCTGAAAGATCCGTCTTTCTTTTTAACAAATAAGACAGGAGCTCCCCAGGGCGAAGTACTCGGTCGGATAAAACCTCGGTTTGCTAACTCTTGTAGTTGGTCAGATAGTTCCTGCATTTCTGAAGGGGCTAATCTGCAAGGTGCTCGGGCTACTGGTGCCGCTCCTAGAATTAAATCGATTTGGAATTCTACCTGGAGAACTAGAGGAAGGCCAGGTAGATTTTTAGGAAAAACTTCCGGAAATTCTCTGACTACCGGTATATCTTCTAGTCGTTTTTCATCTAACTTCTTCTCCATTACTTGGGCTACGAAAACTTGATATCCCCTGGATATATATCTTTCAGTTTTAATACAAGATATGAGGCTTAGTCGGGTTTTACTTCGATCATCTCAGATGATCATAGTTTCACCGTCGATTGGGATGTGGATGACTTTCTCGGCACTAATAATTCTAGCATGATACTTGGATAACCATTCCATACCAATGAGGA
>BQNB010191616.1:0-11683 GCA_026074375.1 Tanacetum coccineum
CCCCTTTTTGTCGAAGCAAAAAGTGTTGCAAAGGCAGTCCTTGTAAGTCTTATCTTGACCAATGCTAAGTCACTTGGTTACAAATGCAAAGTGAAAAAATAGAGACAATATTGCAAGTGCTCCCCCTTGGTGTATGCTCCCCTTTGCTTGGGGAACCAAAGAATCGAGCTATGGATGCGTGCTACAAAACAAAGTTAGTAGACAAGCAAATATATATATGACAACTACATATGCACACATATACATTTAAGCAATAAACATCCATCATCAACACAACAAAAGAAAATAATGTTAAATCCATTATAAGGGATAAAACATAAAATTTGGCATTAAAGCCCATAAAACAAGAAACTTAAACTAGAAAAGAAAAGAAAACAACTAAAAATCCTAAATCTTGGGATATAATCTTGTCTCCCATATAATCCGAGGGGTGAGGTGAGATTTCCATGCGGTTAATGCGGAAAGTAAGGTGGGTTTGATGAAGGACCAAGGTGGTGTCAAATGTATAAGAACATGTAGTTGACATGGTTTCGGAGCATTTGGATTTCATGCCTTGTAATGCTATAGTATTGGCAAAACATGTTGTAGAGGTGAGGCATGTCATTTGGATGAACAAAATCCAAGATGTTTGGAGGATTGGGAAAATCTTGATTTCCAAGATTTGGTGGTGGATGGTGAATGTTTTCAAGTGGAGGTGCATTGTTGTGGAGATGAGGTGTATTGTTGTTAATGTTAACAAACAATGGTTGAGTTGATGGTAGTGGTTCAAATCCGGGTGACGAATTTGGAAATTCGAGAGGTGGTCATGAGACACGTGGTGGTAGAGATAGATTAGAGGGGCCCGGTAGCCAATTGACCATTGTTGACACATAGGGGTTATTTGGTAACATTTGTAATGGAGAAAGTTCGTGAGGTTCTGGTTTTATCAGAATGACAAAATGAAGTTTAGGTGGAGATGCAACGTGAGTTGGTGTCAAAGACTCACTTGGTGATGATGATGAGGTGTAGTGTGTACTCTTGCTAGAGATGGATTTTGATGGAGATTGTGGTGGTGATAGGGATTTATTTCTAGGAGGTAGTGAAGGAGTTCTCTCATTTGGTTGTTCCTCACTTGAGGATGTGAGATTGACATAGGTTGGATACCTGACACTCATTCTTGCGGTTTTTCTTTTGAAGTTTGGTGAATTTGTTTTGGATGAACTAGTCATGGTGATGAACTAGTAAGGTTGTATATGAGAAATGTGGAGAAAGTGTGAAGAAAATGGTGTTTGAGGTATGAAGGTGTTCGATTACTAAGGGTGAAAGTAGTTCTGTACAATGGTCCTTGGTTATATGGAGAACATGTTGTATCCTATGGTTTACAATTCCCATATAGTAATCTTATAGCTGGTTATAAGACAAAGTTATAAAGATAAAAATCATGAAAATCTCGAATTTTGGCGCCCTGGACATGTGTGCAAGGATCCACCGTTACAACACACATATCCACCAAAAAAATGAGTATTCATTTGATAGTATTTCATAAATATTTTTTTAACATTTATAAAAATATCTGTTATTTATTTCGTGACTCGGTTAAAATTAAAATGAATTTTAACTCGGATATTTGCGTTGTCAACAACGCTTTTGAATAACATGATAAATGATTTTATTTAATATTTTTATTAAATAACTAGTGATAATTAAAAATAAATTTAATTATTTGTGTGTGTCGGTACCCGTTGTGTGCAGTTTTCAAAACTTTGCGAGGCTGTTTTAGCCCTCTTCTGCTTGTTTTCAAGTCTCGGGTAAAACTAAAAAGTTGTCTGAAATATCGTTTTACATCAAATTGCTTTAGGGTCCGAATCGTGAAAACGTGATTTAGTAGTTCGTTTTTGATAAATCAACTATGAATTAATATATATCATTTTTCGTTTTCGAATCAAATAAGTTAAAAATAACTTTGTACTCGAGGTGTGTAATAATAAATACGATTTATTATTGAAATATGTTCCGAAAACTTTACCAGTTATGCGGTAATCGTTTTTATGTGACAATAAAAGACCAAAAGTCAAAAGTCAAGTCAGACTCGAAAAGTCCAAGGTTAAAATAGTCCTTTAAAATTTCAAAAATTCCCGGATGTTACAATATTGGTTGTCAGAACATTAATCTTCATAATATCTTCATTTAAGCTCCAGAATATGCGTCTTTTAGTTAACTTTCACCAAGTACTTCATAATTACTGCAATTCTCAAATATAAGCGATTAAGTAATAGTTCTTTGCAATAATCATATAAAATGGGTTAATTACATGGGATAAATGATGTTATAAATTAGACGTTATTTGATGTCATCACGGTTCAAGCATTTAAATATTCCTCTCTTCTCTTATTGGGCTTTGGTTAGATCCTCATTGTCGGATAGTTCATCATAGAACTCGAGAAAATATGGTGCTTCATTATCATCAGACAATGAAGATGGAGAGGAGGTGACCGAGGGAGAGGCAATTCTCTTTCCCTTTTCTTTGCTAGGATTCCTTGAAATGTCTAGAGGATCCATGACACGTTCATGGAATGTGAACCTAGCAAATGGGACAATGGCCTGAGGGGTTGTTTGGAAGATGTGATTCTAAAGACGAGTCAAAATCATGGCAAATGGCATGGGACTATCTCATTTGTTTTTGACTTCCTCCATTCGATAAATAAGCGTTGAAGTGAAGTTGAACTTTCTTTTGATGGTTAAGTAGTAAAGCATGTATGCAGTACATGCATTTACTCGATTTCTCTTGCCAAGGGAGCAACATAAATTTTTCCTAAAGAACAGTTCCCATCATCTTAAATCGAGATGAATATCTTTGATTTGGAGTTTGTTAGAGTTTCTTTGAAGTTGAGTTTGAGTGGTTCTAGGAATGGTGATGTTGTTTTTGACGAGGTCATGCTTAGGGCCAAATAAATTACTATTGGGATGATCATCAAGAGAGTTTAGTGACCATTCGCTTGTGTAAAAGGTTTCTAGAGCGTATGGAGTTTGAAGGATTCGAAAGAGTTGAGATGAAGTTAACTCAAAGGTGAATTGACCAAGCTTGAACTCAATGTAAAGACGTTCCTCCTCATATCTTTTGACTTCAAGACTATGATAGATTTCAACTACAAATCTAGGACATATGGGTTCGTTAAGAGTGAGAAAAGGCTCGAGGCCTACAGCTTGAAAGAATGGAAGCATGTTATTTGCTTCAATGAAGGATGGAGTGACGAATCTTCCTTCATGAAAGAGACGTTCTTCAAGAGTACGGTAAGAATCCCTAAGATCTTCATCCATTTTCCTTGAGCGATGAATTCTAGGTAGGTATGCTTTAGTTCGTTGGTAATCCATTTGGTTAAGTTATCTCGTGATCTCACCTATAGACAAGCGAAAATGACTTAAATAAGTGAAAAGAGAAATAATATTTGGACGTGATGTGGATGTGTGGTTTGCTTGACTCAAAAAGAAAAGTAGCGAATCATTCCCTGTGACATTCAAACACAAATCATCAATCATCTCTCGATTTTCCATTCCAGCCTCGTTGGGACATAACGACCCAGGAACACTCTATACTGCTTCCGGTTTTCTTGATCTCGCATGATTTCGTCCCTTGGTGTATTTATATCATTTATAGATAGGTTTTAAGGGGTGAATTTGCGCGAGTCAATGTGAGGTTTTATTCAAAAATCATAACTTGAGGTTTCGGCAAAAATTGATTTTTGGTGAATTACTTCAATTATGCTTTCTAAGTATCATAATAGTTATACATTGCTATATCTTAGTCCTAATTGTGTGAGAATTGTATGAAAAATCAAAATCTCCAAATTATTTGATTTGTGTAAAATCGAAACCCTAGATACAAAATAAAAATAAAAATAAGATGAGATCACTTACAATATTAGTCTTAGATTGATGATTTGTTGATGATCTTTGTGATTAATTGCTCAAATTGCATATAATTATGATTTAACATGGAGGGTTTGAGTGTTTTGGTTTGTGGGTGTGTTTGGATAATAATATTTGTGGTCTTAATTTGTTTAAAAACTGGTATTTACCCGCGTTCTGAGACTCACAGATCTACCAAAACTGGGACGGATCTCCCTAATAGTGGATCCATGATCCACAAGTGTCCAAAAATATGGACAAAGTTGATTTTTAAGCAAATTGAGATAAGAAGTTGTGTTTTTGGCAATTTAAGTATGTTATATTTACTATTAGGAGTATGTGATATAATTTTCAGAGTCGACGTCCAAGTTTTGAATGAACCATGCAACTTGTCTTGAATTTCCCGATGGAATTTCAACGTAGTCGATCCTACTAGGAACATGTTAACTTTTAGCATAAGTTTGACCATTACTAATAACACAATCATTCATGAACATTTAGACTCAACAAAACATCGTCAACACAAGTGTGAGTTGCAATTCGATGATTGTTATTTTCGCCTTTTCAATCGATTTCGTAATTTCATGTATTGACCATACATGTAGATTTTGAAAATATCTATGGTCATTTTATTGATATTTTCTTTATTTAGTAAAATACTAATCTCGATTATGTTCATGATCGGAAGTTTTGTAAATGAAACTTGTAATGAGAATTAACATCTTTTGAATAATAATTAATTACTTTATTAAATTTCCGTTTACGATTATTTTTGAGATGATGGGAATCACTATCCATGATAAGTTTCATCATTCCTAATCCTAATCTTAAATAGCTAAATAGTTCACATTTTAAAGTCTTAGTAAATATATCAGTTATATTATCCTCGGATGCAACTTTCTCGATAGAAATGTTGCCCTTTTGGATGTTATCGCTTAGGAAGTGGTGACGGATTTCTATATGTTTAGTTCTAGAGTGTTGTACGAGGTTTATACTTAAGTCGATGGCGCCTTTATTGTCGCACATAATCGGAACGTCGTCGAGGCGTATGTCGTAGTCGATGAGAGCTTGTTGACATGCCTTTCCGGCGGAGACGTATTCGGCTTCGGTCATTGAGATAGCAAGGGCCATTTCTTTCTTAGCAAACCAAGATGTCAAACAACATCCCATGAACGTACAAACGCCGCTAGTGCTTTTACGATCAACGTAATCGCTCGCGCGGTCGGAGTCGGCATAAACTATAGTTTCTATTCCGGTTCCTTTTGGATACCATAATCCTAAGTGTGTAGTTCCTCTAATATACCTAAATATATGCTTAACGGATTCTAAATGGGTAGTCTTAGGATTTTCTTGAAAACGAGCACATAAGCAAACACTAAACATAATATCGAGCCTACTTGCGGTTAAATAAAGAAAACTACCAATCATACCTCGACATTTAGACCTATCCACTGAGTCGGCTTCATCATCCTAGTTAAGCTTGATTTCCGTTGACATTGGCGTCTTGATTGGTTTGGAATCTTCCAACTCGAACTTCTTTAACATCTCCTTGATGTACTTGGATTGATTGAAAAATATCATGTCTTCCATTTGTTTAATTTGAAGACCCAAGAAGAAGTTCAACTCCCCCATCATACTCATCTCAAACTCATCATGCATGATTTTTTCAAAATCATCACACAAGCTTTGACTCGTGGATCCAAATATAATGTCGTCAACATATATTTGAACAATGATAAGATGCGATTTTGATTTCTTAGTAAAAAGCGTGTTATCGACCATTCCCATTGAGTACTCGTGTTTTATCAAAAAATGATTTTAGTCTATCATACCGACCCTTAAGAGCTTACTTAAGACTATACAAATCCTTTTTAAGTTTATAAACATAGTTTGGTTTTGCAAAATCAATAAATCCCGGAGGTTGAGCAACGTTGTAACACCCCCAAAATCACAATGCAGCGGAATACCACTTTGGGATGCTACTTCATAGTTCATACACATGAGTTACATAAAACGACATCAAAAGAGACGTTTTTAAATCAAAGTATCACATTCGATTTATTTAAAAGATCAGAGTTACACAGGTCCCCAAAAGTGTTTTAGTAAAATAATTCTAAATAAGTCAAACACAACTCGATTTCCCAAAAATCATTTTTTTATCGAATGTGAAATATTCACCGAGTCCCAGTCCTTGATATCTATGCACCATTCCCATCCAAGCAAGCATAATCACCTAGGATAAACATGCTAAAAACGTCAACAAAAGTTAAGTGAATTCATAGAGTTTATCATGAAATAGTTAGAACACAAGTATAAATTTCCAACAACTCAAAAACAAGATATGTGCATTCTTCCCATTGCTTGAGTCCATGAACCGAACCTTAACCATTCATCACCAAGTGAAAAATATGCCCATCCCGAGGTGTCATGTCAAACACCCCTTTTCTTAATACAATATGTCCACTCGGGGTATTCTCACCCAACGAATCATACCTTGGACAGGTGGTCAAACCCACGGTCCATATGGTAGGGACTTTTCAGACATCAAATACCCACAACAATGAAATCCCATCCACATATCAAAAACCACTTGTGTTTAATTTGAAAAACAAGCATGTATCCCCCATGGGGGTTTATAAAACATTCAAAAGATTTAAAATCGAGGCTATGAACTCACCTTGATCGAAGACAAGATCAACAACTAGCAACCACGGAGTAACAACAAATAACTCGACCGCGACCTAGAATTATGTCGCACGATTAGAAAAATAATAGAGTATGATCGACTTATATGGAAAATCATAACATGTATATACATATATTATTTATAAAGAAGCATGCTATGAGATCCACACTCACGACCCTAATCCATACGCGTTAGGCGATTTAGAACTAAACTACCACCCCTAATTAAGTTAAGTTACACTTTTGAAAACTTTCTATTTTCAGAAAGTTTTTATTTTTAAAAAGTTACTATTTTTAGTAAGTCTGGTTATCGGAATATATTAATACCAAAAATATTTCTTTATTTCATCAATCTCCAATACACCAATGCTTAACCGTTTAACTACAACTCCGACGTTACATTTCATATATATATAAAAGTTTCTATTTTTAGACTTGCCATACCTAGAAACGACCGATGATTCCTAAAATATTGTAATCCCCAAAATAATATTTGTTATTATTTTTATCAACCCGAACAACACTTACGACGACTAAATGACATTTTTAAATCCCCGTTTGACCTTTCACATATGTATATACTTTTATTTTCCATCCCGCGGTTTGGTCCAATTTACTCATTTCAAATCACTAAATTCTGGAATTTACATATCAAATGCGAAACATCGTTTCAGACAACTTTCGTGTTTTGCCGGATCGCTAAAACGGACTCGAAAGTGCTCAAAACGGGCGTTTAAATTTCTGCGCAGATTCTATAAAATAATAAGTGTTGAATTTTTTTACTTGACATTGATAAACTTGTTTTTGCCTTAAAAACTTCGTTATTGGGAGTTACGAGTCCCATTTTATATAAAAACGATCACAAAATATCCTTTATGCAACGGAAGACCCCAAAATCAAATTCAAGACAATCTCGACACCCAAAAAGGGCTGTCCGATTTTCTGCATTAAGTCGACCACACAAAAATCTGCCAAATCACTATTTTCTCATCACAATAACACCAAAAATGCACCTAGCTAACCTATCTTCGTCATCTAATCCACTTTTAATGTTTCAAACTTCACAAACCGCCAAATCTAGCCTATGCATGTGTAGATCCATAGCATGCAATATCAAAACGCAAGATTAAATGAAAATATATATTCAAATGTACTCGAAAATACTTACAAATGCTTATAAAAGCAAGATCAACAAAAACTACGAACTCCTCCTTGTTCTTTGTTTGTAGCCGAACCCAACACAAACCACAATACAAAAACCTTAACTTTTCTTGACCAAATTCTTCCAATAACCTTTACCCCAATCCTTCCTTAAGCTTATTCTTGATTAAAACCCATTACTTTATATGAAAAGCCTTGATCTTTATTTATCCTTCTTGCATGGCACTTCCTCATACATGGATAACTATAAAATGATGATCTAAGAAATGTTTTGTTGTAGGAAAAATCAAAATGTTATGGTGGTGGTGTCTTTGTGTTCGGCCGAATACCAAAAGAAAAGGGGAAGCAAAACAATCAACTTTGCTAGGTTTTTCATGGTTTAGATAATCATAGGATTGATGTTTAGATGGTTTGCAAGTTGTAGAATCAATTTTTGATGGATGGTGTTTGTGTGTTGGTGTCGTCCGAACCCAAGACAAGAGGGAAAGGAAGAAAAAAATTTGTTTTCTTTTTCACTAAGTGTTACTATGGGCATATATAAGGATTTTTAGAAAATGGGAATGCAATGATTAACATTGGAAGTGTAATGAAAAAAAGAAATAGAAAAGTAAGTTTTTGGTTTTGGGGGGGGGCGTCAAGCTAGGTGGTATTAGAGGAGAGGTAATTTACATTTTTTGAACTTGTGAAGTATTAATTTGTGTACGTAAAACGTATTTTGTAAAACAAATGGTAAAGTATATGTATACCTTTTTAAATTTTTGGTTCGACTAAACTCGGAACAAAGGAAAAATTGCCAAAAATAAAATAATCAACTTCCGGTAAATAAAAAAATACGAGATATTAAAGCTTCTAAACCGCATAGATAAACGAAATCTCATTCACGACTTGCGACATATCCAAATCCAATATAGAGAAGAAATCGCGGCTCGGGATAAACGTTGGCCTAAAACTCGGGTTGTTACAAACGTAAACCTCTTCGTTTATAAAACCGTTTAGAAAAGCACTTTTTACATCCATTTGATATAATTTAAAATCATTTGCACAAGCAATAGCAAGAAGTATTCTAATTGACTCTAACCTAGCTACCAGAGCGTATGTTTCATCATAATCTATACCTTCTTATTGATTATATCCATGGGCCACTAATCTAGCCTTATTTCTAGATACTATACCATTTTCATCTAATTTATTTCTAAAGACCCATTTTGTTCCTATGATGGATTGACTCATGGGTAAAGGGACTAATTCCCAAACATCATTAGCTACAAATTAATTTAGTTCTTCTTGCATAGCTAGAACCCAACATTCATCTTTTAATGCCTCATTGACATCTTTGGGTTCTATGGTAGATATAAAACAAAAGAAATTACTATGATTTTGAGCTTGAGACCTTAATGTTCTTTGATTAAGATTTCCTATGACTTGATCTAGTGGATGATTTTTGGACTCCTTAATGTTAATGATTTCGGCAACTTCTATCGACTCATCTTCTTCATTATTATTATTTACTACTTTGGTATTCTTTCTAATGGCTTCTTCTTCACTAACATCATCATCAACCAATGGTGATAATTTGGTAGGAGGAGGACTTTCATCGAATGTCACGTTGAGTCATTCTTCGACTTTCATTGTATGTTTATTTAACACTATATAGCTTTACTATTTTGAGAATATCCTAGAAAAACACATTCGTATGACTTTGGGTCAAAATTGGCTAGATAGTCTTTAGTATTCAAAACAAAGCACTTTCTTCCAAATACTTTAAAATATTCTAAAGAAGGTTTCATACCTCTAAATATTTCATAAGGGGTTTTTTTCTAGTATTGGTCGAATTAATATTCTATTTAGTATATAAGTTGACGTATCAACGGCATTACACCAAAACTTTTGTGGAATGGATTGTTCGTTAAGCATAGTCCTAGACATCTCTTGTAAGGTCATATTCTTTCTTTCTACTACCCCATTTGATTGTGGAGTACGTGGAGCCGAGAAGTTATGAGTAATGCCTTGTGCATCACAATAAGCTTCGAATTGTACTTCATTATCAAATTCCCGACCATGATCCGTTCTAATAGCTATTATAGAACTACCTAGTTGGTTTTGAATTTTCCTACTTAATATTTCAAATTTCTCAAAAGCTTCATTTTTAGTTTTTAGAAATCTAGTCCATGTATACCTAGAATAATCATCTACTACTACTAAGGTGTATAGATTACATCTATAGCTTTTAATTGGCGATGGACCAAATAAGTCCATATGTAATAATTCTAAACATCTTTTAGTTGAAACCATATTTTTAGCTTTATGACTTGCATGAGCTTGCTTCTTAATTTTGCAAGCATCACAAAAATATTTATCATATTTTAGCTTAGGTAAGTTTCTAACTAATTCTTTAGATGACAAAGATTGAAGTAAACGCATATTTGCGTGACCAAGTCTTCTATGCCATAAGGTAGAATTATGCACTACCGTGACGAGACATAATTTGTCTTGAGACTTATTTCCTAATTTCATTACGTATAAACTATTTTTCCTAATCCTGTTTCCTATGATTTTTCCATCCTTAATTATTTCACTACCTTCTTCCGTGAATAAGACTCTACACTTATTGTCACAAATTTGACCGACACTAAGTAAATTAAATGCTAAGTTATCTACGTGTTCTATATTAGATATAGTAAGAGAGTTATTTGAGATCGTACCTTTGCCTATGATCTTTCCTTTTAAGTTACTTTCAAAAACAACATTGCCTCCGTCGTATGATTTGTAGGTAGAGAATAGACTTTTGTTACCGGTCATATGTTTGGAGAAACCACTATCTTTGATCCATTCATCCGGTTCTAAGCATGTTCTCAAGCATACCTATTTCAACAAAAACAAATTCAAGAGTTTGGTCCCTAATATCTCACGGGTCCAAAAATGTTAGTGTTGTACATCCCTTGCATTTGTTGCAATTGATTGAGATATTGGAATGGGATACAATTTCCCATATGTACAAAGCCTTGACTTTGTTGGTTATTCTAATTCATATGATAGAAATTTTGATGAATTGGTTCTCTAAAGTTTCTTCTGGGTTGAGGTGTGTTGTATCTTGGTTGAGAAGAGATATTTCTCCCAGGCGGAGGTGTTTTCGATCTAGACTCGGTTTTGACATAACCTATACCGCTTTTAAGTGATGGTTTTAAAGATGGTTTCCTTGACTCATCAATTCTATTATGTATTAGTTTCTTCCTAGTAATAACAAATCCGATCTAGAAGACATGGGTGGACTAAAAACGTGTTCTGTCACTTTTTTACCAACGGTGCGACTCACAGGTCCAGGTAAGGTGGATCCGTGCACCTTTATGGTGGATCTGTCCGTTGCTTTTTCAGCGGACGATCCAACAAAACTCATAAGTTTAGTTCCGCTAGTTGACGCTTTACTACTATCAAATCCTAAACCTATTTTACAACTAGAAGACTTTTGATTATTTAACATTTCTCTTAGTGAATTAGCGCTTTCATCAAATTTTACAAACTTAACTTGAGTTTCCTTAAGTCTAGCGTTTTCGAATTTAATTTCTTGACATGACTTATACGCAATATCAATTTCTTTACTTCTCTTAAGTTTCTTAATTTTCTCGTTCAATTCTAAGATTTCTTTTTCTAAAAGATCTCTTTTAGTTTTCAAAATTGTATTCTTGTTAATGATTTTTAAGCTAATTTCACATAAGCTATCGTATTCTATTTGCATAGTATCATTATCAAGAGAAGATGCATTATCACTATAATAAGAAGAGTTAAGAGTTACCTCATTTGACGATTGAGCCATGAGACAAGTTTCATTGTTAGTTTTGTCTTCGACGTCATTTTCGCTATCACTCCAAGAACCTCCAATGAAGGCCTTTTGATCTTTGTTGCGAGATGGTTTTGGACAATCGCCAATGAGATGATTTGGATCACCGCATCTAAA
>BQNB010191622.1:0-11683 GCA_026074375.1 Tanacetum coccineum
TGCAAGTATGCGGTTGATGATTGTGGAAATTATATCATAAATTTGTTTAAAGGAACTTTTCAGAAAAAAGGCATGTATTGAGGAATTGTTAACACGAAATGAGCTGGGCTTCAATTTGCCACAGAAATCAGATATGAACATCCTACAGGGCTTACCTAGACTGCCAACACGGAATGAAGTACACTCAGTACGTCATTCCTTTATAGTATTTTCTATCTCAAAAACTATTGATGAAAGTTTTTAATACATTTTAGGAGTTTTTTTAGTAATTAAATCTACGTGTAACTTATACATTCTTGCATTCTTTGCTTTTTAAGTCAATCTGCGTGTAACCTACAACATATTCTTGCATTTTCTTTTATATAATAAATAAATCTGAGTGTAACCGATACATGTTTGTATTGCTTTTTGTAAACATGCATTGACTATATAATTGAAAGACATGTACTTATTTATACTACTTATAAAAGAAAAACATCCCTCTCTTAATTAATGCACAAAAAATTTAAGTAATACAACTTATTAAGTTTATGGTATAGTCCTTAAATGCAACTTGATTTTAAGTAACACATATCATAAAGCTTATGGTACAATCCTTATATGCACAACACTTATATAGTTTTTAAGTAATACAAGTTTTCATGCTATATATAAAACTATTTAATGCACCAATGCACAAATATAATTAATGTTATAATTAATGCTATTATTAAAATACCTCATCACTCCAAAGTACAATTAATATAATACATAGTACAAACCAAACAAGCTATTAATTAATAATACCAAAAAACCTTTCTTTTAAGCATTTGTCAAACCCGCAAGCCAAACCAGTGTCTTAGCTTTTTCATACAATGAATGTGGAAATTGATCATTCGATTGTACTGATTACGGTTACAACGACGAATTAACATTAAACATCTTATGTTTAAGAACACTTTTTATAATTACAATCATTATATGACAATATGACTCGAAAAACATTTAAGATTACATTTTCATGTTTTGATTATTAAATTTTGGAAACGCAAAATATAAGAAAAGGTGTATTAAACGGAAACGAAAAATGTGAATGTCACGTGTATCTAAAACAAAGTTTTGGAGAATCAAACCTACTTCAAAACGCGATTTTTGTATGCATAATACAAAACGACACACATCAGCTTATCATTTCTCGCCACGACAACCGCTTTGGTACTAGCAACGCTCTAGTATCTGCTATTATTATATAAAATATGTTGCTCGTAGTCTTATATATAAAGTTATCTAGCTTAAAAATCTAGCTATATGAAAAGCTATTGTAACGAAAAATGATGATAGGAAAAATTATTCGTCAGAAATCATGATTTCAGGGTAACCGCCGCTGCAACGCACGGATACCCTTCTAGTAACAATATATTCAAAATTGAACATGATTAACTAGATGTATACATACAAATAAAGCTATAATAATAATAAGAGCACCACCAACAGTAGCAGCAGCAACAACAACAACAACAACAACAACAACAACAACAACAACAACAATAATAATAATAATAATTTGAGTAAATTGCATAAATCGTCCTTAAATTTTGGCCAAATTGCATGTTTCGTCCCAAACGTTACGAAAGTGCAAGGATCGTCCTTGTAGGGAAACGTTTGGTGCAAGTATCGTCCCTATGGGAAAACTTTTGGGGAAACCTTTGGTGCAAGTTTCGTCAACTTGCACCAAAGGTTTCCCCACATGGACGATACTTGCACTTTCGTAACGTTTGGGACGAAATATGCAATTTGGCCAAACTTTAGGGACGATCTATGCAATTTACTCTTTATATATATATATAAAGTTATAAAATAAAAGTGTAAAGTGTATGATAGATGAGGGTAAATTTTATAAATCTTTTTCAGGGACCTAAAGTGTAAATTTCGAAATTGCAAAAATTGTCAGTATTTTGAAGGTTTGGTTTCACTTTTGGTCCTTGGTCGCCTGAAATGACTAAAATACCCCTCTTTCAAGGGGTATTTTAGTCATTTTCGAGGAGTTAGATTAGTCATTTTTAGGTCGGTACCAACGGACCAAAAAGTAGAAACCTCTCCTTTCAAAATACGGCCATTTTTGTTTAAAAAACTTTTGTTAATTCAACGGACCAAATCTGCAATTTGCGCCAAAACCACACAGGTCCATTTTGCAGTTTACTTTAATTAAACGTATTAGATATGTCTGTAAATAGTTAGTTAAAACTAAATTTATAAAACTATGTTATTAGATATGTTTAACCACTTTTCGTCGATATATTTCAAAATTCACGGTTAAAATTAAAATAACACCATGGAAAATACTGGTTAGAATGTCTAGTTTAGCGTGCTAAACTCATAATTGTGTTCTATTATGTCTCCACATGCTTTGCTGAATTGCTTCAATAACGTTTGTGGTAAGGGTAACCAGACATTCAAAATGTTTTTTTCAAGGATCATCTAATGTGAATGATGATAAATCCTGAATAATAGTGTCTACATCATCTTCAAAACGTTTGTGGCCAGGAAACAGACACTTAAAATGTTTTTCAAGGAACATCTAATGAGATGAGATAAATCCAGAATAATATTGTTACATCATTATGAATGCATGTCGTCAATTACTATTATAAACATGTTGTCTTAAAGCACTGTGATTATTATTAATACACTACAACAAAGCATCTCATTTTACACGGTTATATTCTTACATCTCCATGCTTGGAAGTGTGTGAAAATTTAAAGTCCACGATTCTCTTTCCGTGGAGTATATAGGCGTCACAAATATCATACACGCTTATGTGTGTGGAGAAACATTTAAACACTCTACGGTATAAAGTGTGGAGAAATGATGAAAAGTGCACGCTAATATGTGTGATTAAGCAATTCACGTGTTCATACTAAAAAATTGGAAAAGTGCACACTTTTATGTGTGAATAAAAAGCGCACCTTTTTCTTTTGATGATTTTACAGTTCCTACCCTGTATTATGAATACACTTACAAATATACCATAAAAGAATACACACATTGAATCTGCAACTGATCATATTCAATATAAAAGATACCAATTTGTTAAATCTGAAACTTAACATACTTAAATCTGCAACTTAACATAACATACTTAAATCTGCAGCGATTTCTAAGTATGTTTACAAAGTATCATTCTTACAACTAATCTTCCATTATTCTTGAACAATTAGACGAGACTGAAATCCATTAATATCTTATAACTTTTGTCTTCAACAAGCTCACATCTTTTGTCTTCAACAAGCTCCTAAACGACGAGAATGAAAACAATAATTATTCTGTATCTAAAAAAATATCATCTATATAAAGTTCAACACATAACAACTTAAAAATCAGTATCCCACAAAACAACAAAACAAGCAAATATGCTGAGTGTAAGATCTTATATGTTTCAACAAAGTATCATCTCTTATGGTTTTTCAATTCCTTACCTGAAAGGAAGTGCGGCTTCAGAACTTTGAACGGCACTTTCCACCTCCTCTATAGCGCTTCCTTAACTTGATCCCCAAGAAGTGGCATCTGCCAAAACTATGAACCACATAGAATCTTCCTTCTCATAAGATTAGACAAAGGATATAAGATGTTTGCTTGCCTGTATTAAAGGAAGTAAAACTTCAAAAGCTGGTGGAGTAGAATGAAGAGTGCTCTGTAAATACTTCACTACAGCCTTATAGTGATCATTTTTTATTCTCCTTTGAGGAGCGACAAAATTCTCAAATGTAATTGTGCTTGGATATTTAAAACTCATCAAGAAAGTTTATAGATCTGTAGCAAAAAATGTAATTCGGGACATTTAAGAATAGGAATTCAGTAGAACACCATTTGGTATTACGACATGTGTTGAAATAAATAAACTAAAGTAAAATCCCCTATAAAGATTAAAACTCACCACGAATGTAAAATACATAACCAAATCGCATGTTACCAATATAGGGAAACAACAATATGTCACCACTTTGATCACTTTCGCAATCGGAGTTCATAAACATTGATCCGTACTAATCCTATAATATGGGTGTGTTAGCGGGCTAGCCCAAGCCACCAAGTTTAACACTACTTAAACGTACATGTTTCAACTTAAGTTGTGTTAGCCTATTAACTTGTTCCCTACCTTGTCTGACCAACCATTTGACCACATTTACTAACATGATTGACACAATTTGACCATGTATGATAAACCAGACTCCTAGAAAGCTAAATTGAGCATAATCAATCACTAGAACGTTCCCTAATTTATCCTTCTTTTCATACTCGATGTCATTGTCTGTTTCAGATTATTAACTACTTAATGCATTCATACAAAACATGATTAAAAACATGTAAGAAGTTTGCCATTAATACAAATAAGAAGTTTATACAAAACATGCACAAAATATGTAAGAGTATATTACCTCTCTAAGCATCTCCACAAAAGAGATGCTGATGATGACCTCCGTCATTGTGGAGACATATGAACTACTTCACTAGCTTTAAGAGACTGTTGAAGCAGTGTTAGTGTCAGCAACGTGGACGTGTTACATAACCAGTAGCCTAACAACATCCATTACTATCGATGGACCTGCGTCATACCATATTCAATATCCATCAGAAGAATAACAAAATATTCAAAGTACTTACCTTTGTAGCAAAATACTGTACACACGTTTCATTTTGTTTGCTCTCAGCAAAATACTATACACACGGTTGGACACTAAAAACAGAGAGAACTTACGATATTTTTTGCAGCTTGCCCATCTTAAGACGGTCTTCTGTTTAGCTTCCAGTATCTCGTTTTTAAGTTCACCAGGTGAACTAGAAGATAAAATCACTTAATTCATAAGGCCGTGAAACATTGCAAGCCTGACTCGGGTCGAATTTAGCAATTAAAACTCCCTGCACAGACTTGTGCTAACACAACCTGAAAATTAAGTGTGACATAGTATTTTAGCTCATTCTCGAATACATATTCAAGTCAAAAGGAGTAACGAAAGTCACTGAAGATTGATAGGTCAAACAATCACCTAACAATTAGAACAAAATAATAAGAATTTGATCACCAATCCTACAACATTAAGAATCCAGAGAGAGAACCTGCAAGTATCTGTTATTTAGACCAAATAAACTACATCTATTATTTGGATTCATCAAATTGTAACTTTAGTCACAACTACCCTTTTCAAAAGTGACAAAACTTTCATAGTTTCCTACTCTACACCACTAACTTAATTATTTCTCAGAACTAATACTAAATGCATCGTGTTCTTAGTTATCGTGTTTCTCCAAGTGCATGATATAGTATGTACGAGGCACTCCAAACACTCTAAATATCTAATTCCATCAATTTATGTACTTTGATAAACGGCTAAAACCAAAACTACTAGCTTTAACAGTAGCTAATCAACTAATCATGACAATGTGAAGCCAATAATTATCAAAACAAGTAGAATATGCAAGGAAGACTTACTTACATAAAAGGACACATACAACAATGCTACCTCGATGCAAGCCAGGGACTTTACCTCACAAGCTATGCTTCTCGGTGTGAACAATACCTTACGCACTACAAAACATAGCCAAAACACTTTCATGAGCAGACATACACTTACAATGACTAAATTGCAAATCATGACTTGCTAATCTTTCTCGAGACACTTTTGCGGATTCAGATCATCATTCTTACATACACTTAATAAACAGACATTGTTCACTTATGCCAAGAACATCTAACAAAACACGACCTAACAATCATACTCAACCTCAAGGTGATCTGCAATATCAAACATATGCAAATCAGAGTTTAAAAGTATAACAAATACACAACAAGTAAATCAATAGTTGTCTTTAATTTTTTATATCACAAAAAAAGTTGTTATTTGATCGGAAACCTTACTGTAGGAGATAGAAGCAACAGATTGCTCTTGTAAGTCGGTTCGATCATCCCATCCGGTCAATCGCTCCGATCATTTAATCCGGTCAATCACTCCGATCATTCAATCCGGTCAATCACTCCGATAATTACTCTGGTCAATCATTCCGATTGTTCACTCCGGTCATTCGCTTCGATCATTAACTCCGGTCAATCGCTCCGATCAAAATGATTAATTATAGAAAATGATGAGCACCAACCCTTATCAATTGGATTGCTAATCGATATAAAGAGGCCTAACTCGAAGAGATTATGATCGAAACCCTAATTCGTTTTAAGTAGAAAATGAAGGAGCAAAGATTTTGATAATAATTGAGTGAGTAATTAAAAGTGATATTTTTTTCTTTTTTTAATTAAACTAGAGTGGGAGTTCACACTTTATACCGTGGACTTTAGTTTCCTTTCTACAAGAAAGCTGAAAACAACATTCTACAAATACACCTAAAAAAAACATAACCGAAAAAAGAAAAAACTGTAAACCAACCAAAACAAGTGTGGTGTGTGTTTATTGTTAGTCTTTTATAGATTACTTTATTTTTCAATTTTTAGATTTGTTTCTACACGCTTAATAACGTAGAGTATTTATTTTTCACACTTTTAGGCGTGAACTATATTCTACACATGTTTTTGCGTGGACAAAAAATGAAAATAAAGTACACGCTTTCAAAAACTGGAATGAAATAAACTGTAAAAATATTCACTTTTTTTGTAGAGATATGGGGATGTATTGCATAATAAATAAATTAAATATCCCTCCAAAGACTTATAATTGCATATATATCCAAAGACTTATAATAGGGTGAATTGCATATATAACCCTCCAAAGACTTATAATTGCATATGATTAATTTACAATTACAGATATGTCCTCTTATATCATTTTACATTTTATTATAAATTACAACAATAACAATTTATAAACAACTATTAATTAAAAAAAAGATACAGGTTTGTTGTATAGCTCATGTTAACAGTTTTACAGTTAACAGCTTACAGCTTCAGTTTACAGCTTACAACTAATTTTTCAAACATATCCTATAATCGAAGAAAGATAGCCTGCTGAAAGAAAAATCAGAAAAAAAAAATGACCGAAACCAAAAACAGACCAGTTGATTTTTTTTTTCTTTCTTGAAAAGCCTATTGTTTAATTTGGTTTTGGTTTTGGTAAAAAAACCAAACAGAACCGATTTTGTTATGTTATAAACTTATATTTTATTTTGTATTACTAAATTATTTAAATTAATTAATCTTACTACTTCTTCCGTCTTAAAATTATTGTCCACAGACAAGAAATACAAAGTTTAAGAAAAATGCATTATTTACTGCTTTGGTTTCTACGAAAGCAAAAAAAGACAATTTTACCATTTGATAATTAATTAGTTTTTCTTTTATGTTTGTAAATACCAATTTAAACTAAAGAGTGATATGTAAAACTTAAACAAATCAATAATTATATTTTTAGAAATGAAGAACAATTTTAAAAACACCTAAAAAGAAAGATTGAACAATAATGCTTAGGACGGAGAGGAGGGATCAATATATATCGCGACATGTGACTTAACCTTCTTAGGCTTTTAGAAGGTTCGCGAGAGATTGATGCTAGTGTTGTTGAATTTAGATTTGGAATTGTAATCTCCTAATTTTGTTGGGTTTATAAAGTTGTGCTATGTTTTATTAGATTTAATGTTTATAATGTTGTTCCACTAACATATCATGTTTTGGATTAGCAAAATATAAAGAAAACAAACATGTTTTGTGGGACGGAAAATTATTCTCGGCTAGAGTTGGCTCAAGCGCCTATATAAGCGGTCAATCGGAGACTCCTTGGGATTCTACTCTTATGTAGAGCATAAGAAGATTAATGAAGGTTAGTCAGAAAAGGCTCTGATATAGTATCCGAGATATAGGCTTCGAGCGGACTCAACACAGTATAAAAGTGTAGGCTTTCAGGGGAGGCCACATTACTCCGTTGGACATACGTTAGTCCTCTCCATTGGGCATATGTAGTTAGTCCGGGGTTTAAGATGTAATCTTGGGGACGCTTATATATGCCCCTCTCATTGTAGTTGTAATCTTAATCTCTTGTGTGTAGTTGTAATCTTAATCTCTTGTGTGTGCTCAAGCGTTATTGGTATTTTTCTTTGTTTGTTCGGTGATATGTGCGGTATCAACAACAAAGCCGAACCGCAAAAAACTGATCAGTTTTGGTTAAGAGTTTGTAAAGACTAGACATTTCAGTTATGTTTAAGTTTTGCCTTAAAAACCGACAAAAATTGCTAGCCTCTAGAAAAATAGTACCGGTATATCTATACTACTATATAAAGCATTTATAATGTGGGACCCATTAAAAATTAAGATAAGGGGGTGCCCAAAAAAAAAAAATCATGACCATCCATCTTAATTTTTTTGGGAAATCACAATCATAGAATGCATTCGTTTACATTTTGATTAAAAAATCACTCTTATTTTCAAATTGCAATATCTTTTATCTATTTAATTTTATGTTGAAGATGACCTAAAAAAATTTTTTTTTTTTTTTTTTTTTTTTTGATTTTGTATATTTTTTTTTTATTTTTTATCACCATATTTTTTAAAATTTTATGCTCTTTAATTCAACATACATTTTGATATATTTTTATAATTTTTTTTACATTTTAATGGGTTTATTTTATGTTGATTTATATTTTTTTATAACTTTAATCTTAATTAAATATAAACTTTATACGTTAAAACTATATACGTTCGGAGAGAGTTGTCTTTTTACATGCGAGAATGATGATATTAATATGGTGTTGCGGGAAAGTTACGGGAAACCCCAACGAACACATACATTTGTGAAACGAAATTACTAAGCGGGTAGGAAATTACGTAAAGAGTTAAGTTAGTAAATTTTTTATTGTCGCCGCTATGCGCGGGTAACCAACTAGTATACTAAAATGAATATGCAAATCCAATTGGCCAACCCAAAGTCCTATATATAACCATTGGCCTCTTTACATATCCATTCTTAAAGAGTGTCCAAATTTCTCATTCACTTTGACCCAGGTCAAACCGTCAAAGAAACCGACATGACAAGCCATTGATGATGATGATGATGATGATACAAACGCTTTAACAGAGGTTTGCTATGTTCAAGTATTCAGAGAGAAGGTATGTTCAAGTATTCAGGAAATGCACATCTCAAAAACAGAGGTTTGCAATTCTGCAAGGGGGGTCTGATGGGAACGACCGTTTAAGTCAAAAATTGGGCAGTTTAGGCAATATTGTGCAAAAGGTTTTTTTTTCAGAAAGGTAAAAGTTGTAACGTATCCTATATGTATTACTCATTGAATATAGAGTAGTTCTGGCGTGAGCACACAGCAAATGTGTTTACTGCATGCAGAATTGAGCTACTATTCTTTTGTGTTGCTTTGTTCGTATTTGGTTGTAAACTTTTTCCATAAAAGTCTAATACTCTAATGTGACACTTAAAAGAACAAATATTAATGGTCGTTGCTTATCTACAAGACTAAGTGATAAAATGATTCTAAGTATCTAACTTCTAGACTTAAGCTCATGTGTTCAATACAGAGGTCTTCCAACCAGGCATGTAATAATCTAGAAAGGGTCAAATACAATATCAAATGAATAAAATCTTTAATAGACATTGAGTAGAATGAGTTATCATACAGCTGTTGAAAAGTTACCCACCTAATCAGTCCATTAAATCTGTCTATTCTGACATGTTTACTAATCCGATCTCATACAAAGAAGTATGGGTGGCTCAAACAAGAAGCGTAAAGCCGAAGCAATGATTCCAATATTCCATCATGAGGTTTGTAATACGAGGTACAAATAAATTTGCAACAACAAAAAATCAGTAGCTACACATTCTTACCTGACACAGGCTTCCACGATATTCTATTTTATCTTCATCAGTAGGGATAGAAGGTTCTAAGTACTCAGCATCGTCCTTTAATAAAACACCACCACAGTATAAGTGAGAGAGGAAACAGTAGTCGCATGCGCAAGCACAGCATGTGCGTCCAGAATCCTTCATATGAGGAAATCATATATCTCTAAAACATGTGCCAACGCACCCGCCACTATCAACAAACCATAATTTCCTCCACGAGAATGATGACCCACAACCCCACCCCATACCTGCCCAGAAAATGATGTAGCTGTGCACACCCATCGCAACACACACTTCATGTTTCCACCCTACAATTTAATAAATATGAGCAATTAAGATTATGACGGCATGGGTATAATTTTGGTCAATGATAACAACAATATCTATTAGTTATAAGGGATAATAGAAAAGATACCATAATCTAGTTTATAATTGTTTAGGTACAATATGTGGGTAGTTACAAATGCAAGCAATGGAGCAGAAACCATGACTCTTGCAGCTTCCAGTCTAACATTGAAGCTTCTTAGTATGGCTACAATGAGCGAGTATCCAAGCAATGCAATTGCAGAGAAGTAGTCTAGCTTCTCTGTCAATTCCAACATTCCCCCCCACCCCCCTTGTAATCAACAATGTACAAGCATTAATTAAGTCCGTTTGGGAATACAAAGCAATTGTGATACAGGTTTGATAACAGTTTTAAATATGGTCACAAATACCGAATGTACCCTTCATAATACATTTCCAGCCAAAATCTAATTTGCCATATTTACATAAATGCCATCATTGATTAGATTATCCAAGGGTTTATATTGCTTTAAAATAGTTCTGTAGAGTTCTGCACATAAAATGAGTTACCAAAGGCGATTTAAAAAACCGTAAACTAACGAATCACCAATAGCCCTACAAATTTGCACAAACAAACAAATATGGGCAAGGAGTGACAAACCACGAGTCTTAATCAATCTGTTTAACAGATCGAATCAAGAGCAGAATCAATAGAACGATTGAAAGAATACGATTATAGGGTCTTGCTTAACATTGGCATCTGAACATGTAATGATGTCTCATGTTAGTATCTGCTTGCACATGAACCAATAAACATATTGTTTGTTTCATTGAATTGTTTATGATGAATTAGGGTTTGATTTTGAATTAACATGATAATAGAAAAAGATATGTAGAATATTATTAGTGCACATATTATAAGTTTATAACCATAATAAAGAAGGGACTGTGAAAAACAGTGCTAAAAAACCACGAGTTTAAAGCTAGGAGATAATACAGATGCCATAGACCAACATAATCATAGTGTGGCTTTTCATCTGATTTCTTGTTACACAAAAGGATGAAGAAGGATAGCCACCCAAGAAAATGCATTACCAGATTGAGTACATAAAATGATACAGAAGCATGCTCCTGACAAAATAGAAGACATTACTCGAATTAATAATTAAAAAAAAAGAAAGGTTAAATAAGGTACTTCCAATTAACTTTAACTAACTCGTAATGGGATTATGAGACATAAGATTGACGTAACAAACCTGAATCCTACATAATACTCGTTTGAAGGGCCATTTACCATGATAGTTGACATATTTAGGATTCAGGTTTTTGAGTTTCATTGGAAGATGGATATGGAATTTTAGTTGGATAAAGATAATGACCTTTTAGTACATATCTACGAACTTCCTAGCATTTTTATAAAATAATATGAAATCACACGTCATGTGTGTGCCATATCATCGTTGAAGTGGCATCGAGTCATTAAATCAGATTTATCCACTCATAGTTAGCCACATATATATGTTATAGATATATATACATAAATACACACACACACACATATATGTGTGTGTAT
>BQNB010191626.1:0-11682 GCA_026074375.1 Tanacetum coccineum
AGAAAATTTGAATTCAAAATATTTATTTGAATAAAATATTTCTTTTAAATCCAAAAATGTTTTTGTAATATATATAAAAATGTCACAAACATTTTTATAAAAAATGTAAGGTTAACTTAAAATTCATTTGATCATGAAAAGCATTAAGCATATGTTTATTCATACCTTTAACTGATTAAAATTTTAAAATGAAAATTTACTACTAATTAGTTGTTTACAAATAATTTTTCATTAATCGTTTTTACATTTTGTGATTATCAAAATGTAGCGAGATCGAAAAATATTAATTAGTTAGTTACTTTTAAGTTTGAAGATTTGTCTCCGCATGTTGGCGGATTTCTTCAATAACTAATTATGTTCGGTTTAATGTTTTTGTTGCACGTTTATGTTTGTTGCTGTTTGAAGACCAGTCTCCGCTTGCTGTCGGATGTCTTTATCAACAAGTTATGCTTTTATTACGTTAATGCTTTTTAATTTCTAGTTTACTACTCTAGTATGAGATTTCGCAATTTCGTCGCTCGACTGCGGCGTTTTATGTGAAAATGGCACATTTACTTTCCGCTTCTTGCCCGTTAAACATCTCTCCATGCTTTATAAATGGTCTCAACTCGTTAAAACATAGCTTAGCTTCGCTACCAACTTCACGCGCTTCAATTAAACCATTCAATAACCTTTCCATAAACAAAAATAATTCGAGGCAGGGTCTGGCTTTGACGAAAGCTCCGATCAACAATCAAGGCCAACACGAGTGATGGTTAATGGTGGTGATGGTTATTGCGGTTGGGCTACTTCACTTTACTTATCCAAAAGGTTACGAAGTTGCTATTGTTGACAACCTTGTTCGTCGCCATTTTGATGACTAATGTGTCGTTGTGTGGTGTATATTTTTATGATTCAAGTTTTAAATTTATATTTTGCCGACTTAACCAAAAACAACACTTTAACGAGTAGTGTACCCAGCCAGTGGTAGATTTGTGGTAAGTAGGGTGTCGAACACTTGAAGCGAGGTTAAATCTCTCAATTTATTTATATCTTGGTTATCTAATCTAAGTTAATTCTAATCTAAGTCAAAACTATGCTAATCTTATGTTAGTTCTAATCCTAATTCTAACAGGTAAAGGGGGGGTTTCAACCTGAGAGACTGACACGGGTTTGTTAGTGACTACAATCAATTTAAGACACTTTAACCCACACGAGCAAAATAACAGAAGATAAAAGAGCGGTCGAGCCTTATGATAGAAAGCTGTATTAGCCATCATTAATCCGATTAGAAGTTGGTTTGTTTATTTAGTGTAATGATTACTTATCTCGAAGAGGCATATCATTCTTAGACTTAGGCGGGACTTCATCCTAAGACCTAAACACATTAATTCTGTCACAATTAAAGCATCCACATAAAGCATCCTTATATATTGATTATAATTCATCTAGAGGACGACACCATGTATGTCATACGAACCCTAGCTCATAGAGACTTTACCCACTTACTGCTTAACGGTAATTTGTGTTAGGTGGTAGTCTACAATCCAAACTATACCAATGATCAGAACTTATTAGTTAGTACTAAGCCACTACCTTCTATGGTACAACTAGTTCAATCAGGCAAGCAGGACGTTATTAGTGATCCTATTTGTTCCACCTATACGCATTACTATAAGGAGAGCTATCCCGGACTCTTAGCCTACGCCCAAACAACACCGAAGTTACAGCACATTAAATATGTAAAACTAGACCCCGTTGAATGATAGGTCGCATACTTAAGCACGTAAACAAGTATCATGCAATAATCATAAACAAGCATACAACGATAAATTAAGCAATCGAGATATAAACAAAACCAAACATTCAGATCTTTATAATAATGGCTAATACCCAAAGATATTAGCCTTCAAACATCATAATTAATACAAGAGTAATTGTTTTAGCCAAGGTAAACTAATCGAGTTCACGAATGATACCAAAAACTGAACAATTACAAAAGTATAAGAATTTACACGTTGTCTTCTATGGATTGGAATGCGTTGCAAGACCTATTTTGCTCTTTTTCTCCTTTGAAAATTGACTTTTGTGGTTTAGGTATCGAGAATATGATTTAGCACACTTAAAACTCGTTTTTGAGTTTTGTATTTATAGTCGTCTGAAGTCGGTTCGATACGGCGTATCCAAGGTATTGGATACGGTGTATTGGAGTTTATTGGAGTAGGGACCACATTTGATATCTTCCAGAATATTTTATTCCCATATAACTTGAATACGGTGTATTGCCTTTCCTGGATACGGCGTATTAGACTTGTTTCCTTTGTGGTCTTTGGTGAGTGCAAGCACGAATACGCCGTATCTTCCTTGATGGATACGGCGTATTGGTTGTCAAAATAGTAATCTTCAAAATATCTTCGTTTAAGCTCCAGAATGCGCGCCTTTTGCTAATATTCACCAAGTACTCCGTAATTACTGCAATTCTCAAATATAAACGATTAAGTAACAATTCTTTGCCATAATTATACAAAATGGTTTAATTACATAGGATAAATGATGCTATAAAATAGACGTTATTTAATGTCATCAAATCCCCCCACTTGAATCCTACTTGTCCTCAAGTAGCCTTTAGAAGTTTACAAAAATGTATCCCTAAGGATATTTTCCGTTAAATCATTTATTTGATCTATTACAAGTACACAACCAAACACCTCACGAAATAGGAAGATGAAAACACTCAAATCACTCAACTAATCTATGTGGTAACATGTAACTAATTCGCTCAATTGCTCAGTCGTAACGAGTATTCTATCATAAGCTTGGCAAGGATACACATCTCCACCGCTAAAGCTAAGGAGTAACAAGTTTATAAAGGTAAATATGGGTTTGTATGATAAGGCTTAGGGTTGATTAGTCTAACTAATCTTTTTCGATACCAATATTCCAGGAGGGCGACAAAGACCACACATACACACCCATAACAACGGGATAGAAAAATGTGACTGCTCACTCCCACCTCGAATAAGCTAAAGAGTAGGAATAGTAGAGTAATATATGGTATGGATCTTCTAACATTTATCAATAGTAATAAACCAATAAGGCAGCTGAGACATGCATACATGGCCATAACGACAGAATAGACATGCACGCTCGATCACATCCTCATTCGCGTAAAACCCATAGTTAATGGTTAGGAAAGGGAAATGCATTATTGTTAATTAAAAATTACAAAACAAATAGATTAAGTCTAAAATACAAGTTGCTAGACACTTTTTCTGACCCATTTTCCATGATAAGAACAAACTATTTAACAACATCTGGTCTTTAGATCAAAAAACAACACTTAGTTGGCTTTCCCCATATTACGGTCAATCTTACCATTATCCATATTCTTTACAAACAATGTGGCTATATCTTCCACTTTATACAATACTCTACATCATCGATTTGTATCAACGAATAATCGATCCTTCGTGTAATTCCTTCGGTAGTTGCGAAACGATTATCTTCAAACTTTCCTTCTCTTTTTTTGCGATTTTTCTATTTTTTTAATTTTTTTCAAGGTTATAAATAGCGTGAAGCGTGGCGTAGCGGCATAGCTAAGCCTCAAGCTTTAGCGTGAGGGTTGCGCTAGCGTTTTTAGGCATGACTCAAGGCGGCAAAAAATATTTATAGAGTGGTCATTATTAGGTAGATAATAGGATTAAAATTGTGTAACTGGTGGTACTAAGAGAAATCATACAACCTAAAGCATAATTACTTGTAAATAAGTCAAATCATGAAAATTTTATAAAAGCTTCAAAAAATCGCACGCTAGTAGCGCGGCTATATGGCGCCTTATTGCACGCCACGCCTCAAGATGACGCCTTGGCCTGTTTCGTAACGTGGAGGCCACGCCTCGCGCTATAGCGCGCTACGGCGCCGCTATTTAGAACCCTGATTTTTTTAAACACTATACTACGAAACTCGGTGTAGTTTCACAATCTTCACGATCATAATAATGCCGGATAATTCCTTCGATAATTCCTTCATTCTTCGGACGTACCAATTACTTTCCATGGTAGTAAAAATACATGAGTTTTGACTATAATATACATTCCCATTTGCGATGTGCAAATTCTTCCAACCGTACCAAAGATAGAAAATTTTGACACAAGACTCGGGAAATACAAACTTTACACTTTAAGCAACTAGCAACTGTAAAATAAACTTAATCTAACAGGGTAGGCTAAGGTGTTGTAAGGTTGTAACAAAAAAATAATTGTGTAGTTCCTAAAGATTGGCTCTACAATGTTGTTCTAGGGGTATATTTCTTTAAAATAAGAGTAACAAATGGTTGTTCGGGGGTTAACCACCAGTGTTGTTAGGTTATAATAAGCAACATGTAAAGGCGATTTGGGTGTAATCCTAAAATTTACCAATTTAAACAAGTTTTCCATTATAATCATAGTACTTATTCACTTCGGGAGTGAAAAGTTCACAAGTTACAAGTATGAGTAGTGTTAGCATCTTAACTTATATTTAACGGTGATTTTGTTTTAAAGCTTGGTTTGGGATAAGTGAAAAGTCGGGGACGATGAATTTATCTTTTTGGGCATTTTAGGATTAAAGTGCGTCTTGTTCTATGACCCTTAAAATTATGAAATAACGAAAGTCAAACATGTTAGTTAGTTGCTTAAAAAGAGTACAAAAAATGAGAAAAAGGAAAAATACAAAAATATGTGTGGGAATAAGTGTAAATATTTAAAAATGGTCAAAACGGGGCTTTTCAAAGCTATTGTATAACACCCCATGTTTTAGGGTCATTTACAACGTCAATAAATACACTATGTATTTTTAGTATTGTACGCGTTTGCTTTAAATCGTAATCGTTAAGTTAAATCGCGTAAGCTAAAAATGATCATTCAATGTAAACGGGCATCAAACGAGTAAATGTTTACATCAAGCAAGTGTTAAGTAATTATATTAAGGATAATTATTAACTTTGTTCATTTTATTTTCTTGGTTACGTAAATTGTTTACGTTTCACGATAAAATTGCATTTAGGCATATCCGAAACCACCATAATTAATCTACGCTTCAACAAATAACCATTTTTTTATATCCAATGCTCAAAGTTTTTATAAAACTTTACCCATGTGTATCAAATGGGACGCCCCATTTAAAAGAAATCAACAAGACTTATACAACTTGCAAGTATACACTTTAATGAATAACATTACACTTTCACATTTACTTACACTTTATACTTTCAAAAGTGCAAGTATAATACTTTCATTTTGCTAGCTAGATATTTCTTCCATAATTTCATGGGATGATTCACACATTAGGGAACATAGGAACATAAGAATTAAAGGGAGGACATGTACAACATAGAGTTAGTGAAGACTAACTTGTGACTAGTGGTTTTGACCACTAGTCACCCCCTTTTTGCTCATCTTGCCATCCCCCCCCCCCTTGACCATTTGGTCTTTGTATAACTTATTTCACTAGCTTATATTACTTGTATCTCATACACACTAGTAAACATAACATACACTCTCTCATTACTTAGCCAAAAATCAAAACTATCCCTCTTTTTCTCTTGCATAAGCCACGACAACAAACCCCCCTTTTAGATAATCCATAGCTTGATTTTCTAAGTCTATAGAAGGACTCATACATCATTCCTATGATAACTTAAGGTGTTTGCAAAGATTGGTTAAGCATTTACAAGTGTTGAAGCAAGAAAAGGAGGCTAGGGTTTCACTTGGTTAATTAGGGTTTTCTTGGTTGTGAAAGCTTGGGTTTGTAATCTAAACAAGGGTTTAGGTTGTGTTTACCATCATCATACTACATACTAAGGTTATCTAAAAGCCCTAATCATTTCATAACTTTGATTTTATGTGTATATATGTTCTATGTAGTAAAATCACCATTAAGATACTTTTGAACATGTAAAATGGATTTTTACTTGTGATTATGGCTTTGTACACTTTTATATATGTTATGATGTTGATAATATCATGTTATAATGAGATTATAAGTCTTGTACACTCTTGGTTTTTGTACAAAATTTAGGGTTACTTAATAACTTATAATTAAAAGTTACCTAATAAGTTGTGAGTTAAAGGTGTTATTAAGGGCTTGATACTATAGACTCATGGACAAAATATGGACATTATTATATGTAACACATATGATAAATAAGGTTATAAAGGGTTGTGGTAATTTACTAGGTTGAAAAGTACATAAAATAAGTTATATAAATAAGTATACATATTGATTTCAAAGGGGCTGTTTTGGTTCGTGTATGGTGACAGCCATATTATATTTTATAAAGATAGTACACCTCATGACGATTCCAAATATGTAAAGAACTAGAAAAACCGCCTTATAACGAAAAAGATATGGCAAATATACGTTTTATGTTAGTACCGGGTTTATAAAATAGATTTTATAAAAGCAAGTTATAAAATACTTCTAATATATATAGTTTACTATTCTTTCGCAGATCACACATATTTTTATAAAAAGTTACTGTTCATCAGAGATATTTATTTTTGGAAAACATCATAAATAAGTAGAACGTTTAAGAAGTTATGAATTACGCGAGATTATATACTTAAATGTATAAAAATACTTATATAAAACTATTTTTATAAAAGCTACTGTTCATCTCAGATTTATACATTTTTAAAACATCATTAATATGATATAACTTTTAATAACAAAGACGTGCTCGAAAGAATCGCTAAAAACGGAGCTATAACGAATAAAATACGACATCTACGGTTTTTACGATAACTAAAACTATAAAAATAATTTTATAAACTGGTGTGAACAGTAAAAAGAACTGTTCACCAGAAGACATGAAATACAAAAATGTCATATTTTGATACGTCGTCTTAATATGAAAGCGTGGACATAAGAAACGTAAGAAACATGCTTAAAAAGAAGAAATTGCGTCGTTTTTACTATCAAACTATTTATAAACGTTTTAACTTTATTAACATGATTTCACTAAAATGATTAGATGGTGATTGAGCTATATAGAATTGTATATGGTAGTAATTACTCAATGTGATTAGTACTTATACGACCTATATTGGATTAGGTTGCACTCGATCATTACCGTGACACATTTTATGTGATATACTTGATATACGCTCACCTAGGGGAGTTTCTTAGCCCCACGTTTACATGATTGTTTTTACAAGTTTTTTTTGGGGTCGAGAAAAATTTATTATTTTACAATGGAACTCAAGTGGATACTGTTTACTTTTATGATTACGTGTTGCCTAAGTATCGATAACCTAGTTGAGCCCAATTATCATGACACTGTTTATTAACTGGATTGTGTCTGCGCGAATGTTATGAATAGATTCTATTGGGTTTGACATCAGTTCGGGGGATAGCTATCACTGGACAAACAAACGTATACCATGTCGAACATAGGATGTTGCGGGTTAGAACATCAACATGGGCAATGTAGGCAATTTATATTGTATTCATTCATGTCGAGCTTCAGTGTCATGAGCTTAGGGCAACGTAATTACATTTATATGATGTCTGCATCTGTTGCATTATCATACACTTAGGAAATCTTGTGGTCCTACAATATACGATTTATCAAACCTATGAATTCACCAACATTATTGTTGACGTTTTAAAGCAATGTTTTTCAGGAGGTCAATAAGCACGAGGTGCAAGGGATACATTGGTGGTTTTGATTTGGATATCATGCATTAAAGATTTTGTCACATTACATTTTGTATATCTGTTATGGGCTAGAAATCTTTGTATTTTGAACAAGTGAACAAGTGAAGCTTCGAGCTTATGTAACAAATACTTTGTTAAATCTAATGTATCGGTTTTAAATGACTTTTTGGTCGTTCTATATATATCTTGTGTTATTGATCATTGAAGTAACATGCCCTGGACCCTTATTCCGATGCGACCCAATTTGGGGGTGTTATAGATTGCTATCAAGAGCCAATGTTATAGAGAACCAGGTCAAATGTTTTTGCTGGACTATAACCATTTTCAAACATTGCATTCATACAAAGGGGTTTGCACGAGACATACATACACACATACATTAGTTGTTGCATTAGTTGGTTGGACTAGATGCATTTAGGATTGATATACATGTTATGATCTAAATGTATATTACTATAAGAGTCTTATATTAAATACTAATATAAGCTATTTTGGATTTTCAGATACAGTCATGTCAGATTCTGAGGATTCCACGGTTACCTACACTGTTGTTTCCAGCCTATTTGGAGGGTTATCAGATATTGAGTCCCTAGGAGTTGTTGGACCTGAGCATGAGGGACTGCCCTGGATGCTAGATGACCCATATGTGCAGGTCGCTTTACAGGCCCCCCATCACCAGACTACATACCTGGCCCCGAGGAGCCACAGTCACCACCTCCACCAGACTTTGTTCCAGAGCCTGTTTATCCAGAGTTTATGCCACCGGAGGACGAGATACTCCCAGCTGAGGAGCAGCCATTGCCTGTTTCTAACTCTCCTACTGTTGATTCACCATGCTATATTCCCGAGTCTGATCCTAAGGAGGATCCGGAGGAGGATGACGACGAGGACCCTAAGGAGGATCCTGCCGATTATCCTGTTGACGGAGGAGATGATGGCGATGATAAGGATGAGCCATCTGATGATGATGAGGATGAGGAGGTTGATATTGAGGCTGATGAAGAGGAGGAGGAGGAACACCCAGCTCCTGCCGACTCTACAGTTGTTGCTTTACAAGCTGTTGATCAGGCCCCATCTGCTGAGGAGACAGAGCCGTTTGAGACCGACGAGTCTGCGGCCGCACCACCACCACATCCTGCATACCGCGTTACTGCTAGGATATCCATCAGAGATGAGACACCGATATCACTTCCTCCTAGGGAAGAGGTTGAGAGACTTCTTGCTATGCCTACTCTACCTTCATCACCACTTTTCCCATGGTCATCACCACTTCCCTAGATACCGTCTCTACCACTACCCCCGATACTATCACCACTACCAGTATCACCACCACCACCTCAGATTTCCTCACCACTACTACCAGTATCATCACCAGTGCCTGTGTTATCTCCATCACCACTTGCTAGTCCTATTCGTCCGTTGGGCTATCGAGCTACGATGATCAGGCTGAGAGCTGAGGCTGCATCTACTTCCCATTCACTACCATTACCACCACCCATCATACTCTCCCACACCAGACCAGATGCACCATCAACAGGGACACCACCTTTGCATCTACTCTCTACTGACCGTAGAACAGACAGACCTGAGGTTACCTTGCCACCTCGAAAGAGGTTAGGCATCGTTCTTGGTCCTAGGTACGAGGTTGGAGAGAGCTCATCAGCTGCTGCTGCTAGACTGGCTGGAGGTCTTAAGGCAGACTATGGTTTTGTTGCCACTATGGATAGGGAGATCAGGCATGATCTAGAGAGAGATGTTGGATATAGGATCACCGACTCTTGGGATGAGATAGTTGAGGCCATACAAGGGACACCAGTAGTTACCGATGTGGCAGAGTTTAGCTAGAGGATGACAGAGTTTAAGACTAGGGTTAGGCATGACACAGACGAGATATATATCAGGTTGGATGATGAGCAGTCTAGGCAACAACTGATGGATGGTCGGCTCAACATGCTTTATAGGGATAGGTGTGCGCATGCTCGTACTGCTAGGCTTATGGAGACTGAGGCTAGGATGTCTAGAGAGGCTTGGGGAGGATCTATGGATGTGAGTGATCTTGCGCGTGCAAAGGTTATGTCACTACGTACCACAATCTTAGCTCAGCAGTCAGAGATTAGAGAGTTACAGTCAGCGAACCGTAGGAGACAGACGGTGATTACAGAGATGCTGGCAGCGGACCACAGGAGGCAGAAGCAGTTTATAGAGGCACTAAAGCTGCTAAAGAGACTTCAGACTCAGATGACAGAGTTCGAGAGACAGCAGGGACCCGCCAAAGGTCATGCACAGCCAGATATACCAGAGGAGGCTAGTAGCAGTTCCTAGATCCTGTCATGGCTAGTTATTTTGTACAGCCTACTAAGTATTACGGGTAACTCCCGGCTAGTATGGCTTTAGGTTTTATATATTCTTTTATCTTGTAACCTAATCATTGTGATCATTTTGTATCTGAACCAATCATGTATGTTTTCCAATTATATATGGAATAGTGGTATTATGTCATGTCTGTAATCGAATTTATTATGAATGAATGTCGATTTAGCTACACCATTGTTAATTTTAATTCAGTTATACATTTCACTGTGTGATGTGATCTCATTTTACTTATTAGGTATATGTCATGTCATGGTTATGATTTTATGAAATCTAACGGGTATTATATTCTCTTATGATTTGAAGAAAATGGCACCAAAGAGAAGGACCACGAGGTTAAACCCAGAAACAACACCAGCCGCAACAGCCGCCACCACTACCACTGTAACTAATGCCTAACTTCAGGCAATGATTGACCAAGGAGTTACTGCCATTTTGGCAGCACGTGATGCAAACACGATTGTATTGTCAACCCACATTACAGGAACTGTGCTAGGAGAAACAGCGAGCACTCGTGAGGCATTACCTAGACTTCATGAAGTGCCAACCTCTAAATTTCAAAGGCACAGAAGGAGTTGTCGAATTGACTCAATGGATTGAGAAAATGGAAACTGTGTTCCGCATAAGCAACTATTTTGTGGAAAACTAAATCAAGTTCTCCACTTGTACTCTTTTGGGAAATGCTCTAATGTGGTGGAACTCCCACGTTAGGACTGTTGGTAATGACATTGCTTATGCAATGACCAGGACTGAACTGAATAAGAAAATGACTGACAAGTACTGCCCAAGGACTGAGATTAAGAAACTCGAATTCGAACTATGGGAATTAAAAGTGAAGGGTACCGATGTGATAGGGTACAACCAACGTTTTCAGGAACTAGCACTGCTGTGTGGTAGAATATTTCTTGAAGAATCTGACAAGATTGAGAAATATGTCGGTGGCTTACCTGACATAATCCATGGAAGTGTAGTAGCATCCAAGCCTAAGACAATGCAAGAGGCAACTAAAATGAAAATCGAAGTGATGGATAAGAGAATCCGCACTTTTGTTGACCGTTAGACAGAGAATAAGAGAAAGCCAGATAATAACCAACAACCACAACAACACCACCAAAACAAGAGGCTGAACACCGGCAAGGCTTATGCTGCAAGGACTGTTGAGAAGAAACAATATGGGGGATCCAAACCCCTATGCTCAAAATGCAAATATCACCACGATGGTCCATGTGCTCCTAAATGCCACAAATGCTACAAAGTTGGCCATTTTGCTCGTGACTATAGAAGTATGACAAATGCTAACAATGCTAACCATCAGAGGGGCACTGGGTCGGGTCAGAAGCCTACTTGATTTGAGTGTGGAGCCCAAAGACACTTCAAGAGGGAATGTCAACTTTGGTAACTAAGTTAGAGGCAACAATGCTCCAGCCAAGGTCTATACGGTAAGGCATGCAGGGACAAACCCAGACTCCAACGTCGTGACAGGTATGTTCCTTCTAAACAACTGATATGCTTCTATCTTATTGGATACTAGTGCCGATAGAAGTTTTGTATCCATTGCATTTAGCTCCCAAATTGCTATTACTCCAACTGCATTAGATCACTATTATGACGTTGAACTAGCCGACGAGAGAATAA
>BQNB010191628.1:0-11682 GCA_026074375.1 Tanacetum coccineum
CGAAAGAATTACTGAATTAGATTCCATTAAAAGAAAAAATCTAACTCAATATAAACAAAATTTCGCAAAGATAAAATAATGACAAACACATTTATAAGCTTTATAAATGATTTTAAGTAGCAAAATAACAAAACAGTAGATCATAAAATATCAAGAATGTACGTACAAATGTAGTAACAGTCAAAGGAAATGAACGTAAAGAATTATTCGATTAACAAAATGAATGTAGAGATTCATTTGTTCTAATAGATCATGAACCAGAAGGCTATAGAGAGCCATTTGTACGATTAATCGATGCAAACGAGAGACCAAATACGAATAGTTGAAAGAGGCATATCCTCAAAGAAACAATATGCTAAACGAGATAGGTGAATTAATTGTACAAACATTTAATTATTAAATGAAGTGGAAATATCCGTACCATGAAGCGAATAATATATCGAGAGTTTTCAAAGAAATGTTTTAAATAAAAATGTCATCATTAGCTATGATGTTCGAGATTTTCTCTTCGGAGTGGGGGCTGTTGGTTGAGTCGTTCCTAATGACATTCTAGTCGGAAAGCGTGACCTTCATTAGCATGGTCTGTCTCAAGGGTCTTTTATGCGTGATACGTTCTCAGCGTCTCGGATCTTGTTCCGCTTAAGGCGAAAGAGCATGTCAGCAATACATTGGGTATGAGTCGTTGATATCCGCCGAACTTATAGGTGGTCCTCTTGCCGATATAATCTTCCAAAATCACAAGAAGTAAAGAGTAAAATAATAAGGCGTTAATGAGCCATGTTCCAAAAATTGGTGTTCCAAGACGACACGTTACGAGGTGACAAGTTACTAGTCACGTTCCAATTAGTCGGCATGTTTCTATGTGGTGAGTTTCGTGACGACGTATGTGTTTCAGAAGTTCAAAGCGAGTGTTCAAACTCAGAGTTGAATAGTACAATAACAAATGGAATAGACAAACTATGTCGAGTTTTAATATCATCAAAACTAGTATTATGAGAAAATTTTGAGAAGTTTAGAGACCATTGTATCGCTAACAATGTCTTGATAAGGTTTTAGAGATCGTTGTATCATTTACAACGTCTTGAAAATAAATGAGACAATTGTGTCCCTCACACTGTCTTAGGAAAGTTTAGGGACCATTGTGTCACTCACAATGTCCTAGAAAAGTTTAGTATTCAGCTTCTATATAAACAGGTGGGGAAAATATACGTAAGGAAAACGTAACCACAAAGAAAAGATAAACGCAAGACAAACGTAAGCTTATAGAAAAATAAGGCTCAAGAACAAAAATAAACGCAACGCAACATAAACGTAGGGAAAGATAAACACAGGGCAGATATAAACCCATAACATAACAGGCTCAAGGCAAAATGGTACTCACGTATATGCCATAGAAAAAGCACGTATAAGACATACGTAAATGCACGTAAGGATCACATATTGGTTATAGACTAGACCTAATATGCTACCTGGTTCTCTATAACATTGGCTCTGGATACCAATTTGTCACACCCCCAAACGGGGCCTGGACGAAATATGTGTCCGGGGACGTAACGTCATAATATACATCACACAAAGCACGAGAGAACGACGACTAATGGACGTTTTGAAAATTATAACTCGTTGCATTATTTAAAAATAGATAAGTTTTACTAGATTCAAAAGAAATTAAATATTTGCGGAAGCGTAAGTAAAATGTAGCGGAAGCATGTTTTCAAAAGACAACGAGTATGAATGAGAAATAAAGTCTTGATAAATGATATCATATTGCACGTAGACTCTACATGGCACATCAGAGAAGTCCAAAGCTAAGCACCCGAAAAACATGCTTAAAACGTCAACATAAAGTTGGTGAATTCATAGGTTTAAGTAAAGCATTTGCGAGAGTCAAAAATGTTTAGTGAATATTGCTTCACTCAGAGTATTATGAACAGTATTTAGCAATTTGAAACGTTCAACGAAAGCAGTGTGGACCACAAGTTATAAAACGTGTGTGACAGTTATAACAGATACAACTTCACATAAAAGGTATTTACGCTGCACTAAGCTCATCACACCGAAGCTTAATTTGCATGGAGCATTTAAGTATGCTATGAAAGGCTTGCCCTACAGGTATCTGACCAAGATAACCTAAACGAAATCCAACATGTTATACGTCCGTTAGTTCGGCATCTCCGCAACTAGTAAGTGCTACTTACCCAGACGGGGATAATTAGTCCCCATAGATCTATTTATAACACTCACGCTTATTTAACCAACCAGTCGATCAAGAAATTAACAGTTCATGATAATTTGGGTAATAGTAGTGGCCTAAACGTAAAACTTAGGCAACATGTAAACAGGGAAATTCTCACGTAAAGTACTTGTGTCCAAAGTAAAAGTAACCAACGTATTTCTAAAAAAAACTTTAAGTAATTGCATCCATAGTAAAACAACGTGTAATATCAATCATGTAACCGAGTTTGCAAACGAACATATATATAAGTTTGAAATCATTAGAGTAAACAAGTTTGTAAACGAGAGAAATAAATAACAAAACGTCGTATAAGACGCTTATAAAAGAAATAGACATCCATATGTGTTTCCTGTTTTCCGTGCTTTTTGGTTATTTTAACAAAAATGTGTCCTTTAGGAATCATTAGGTTTATATAAACGTTACGCCATTCTTACGAAAAGTTTGTTTTCGCTTTTTTGTGTATGGTGTCATACAAAAAAAATTTAAATTTTTTCAGAAAGTTACTATTTTAGGAAACTTTCTATTTTCGAAAAGTTCTTAATTTCAGAGATGTTAATACCGTCCCCTATATTTGTCAAGTCCATAATTCCATAAACGCACTAACGAAACCTAAACGCCTACTTTTCATTTCTATTTCGTTAATTCGTACTAACTTACTATTTTTAGTAACGTTCAACGGTATCGCTTTATCATTATTAGAAAATCCTAACCTTCGTACTAAGATCAATCATATTTAATATTTTTAGGCTTTGAAACCTAAATGGACCTGACCGCTTACGTGAAAAACGTTTTAATATATAAAAATATATGTCCAAAAATAACTTGACGAAACTAGGTCTATCTCACTCATAAAGCATTTTTAACACAACTTTCGCGACTTTGGAAGGGAAACGTAATTTTATGCCATGTTTGTGTTTTACACTTTTGCCGAAACGGACTCGAAATGGGTCAAAATGGTCATTTTCATTCTGATCTGTAATCGTAGTAAAAAGCATTTTTGCCGAGAATGTTTCAAGTTCATTAAGCGGAACTCGGCGTTTTAAGTCCGATTTTAGTGTTCGATTTATGAAGATGAAAAAACTATCTATACGAAACGAGCTATCCGAAAACTACCTTTTTGAGTAATGAAAACATTTTTAAGTTGCCCAAACTTAAACGGACCTAACCCGCTTGAAAATGTTTTAAAATATAAAATTATATGTCCGAAAATAACTTGGCGAAAACTAGGTCTATCTCACTCATAAAATATTTTTAAGACAATGTTTGCGTTTTACACTTTGGCCGAAACGGACTCGAAAGGGGTCAAAATGGTCATTTTCGTTCCTGATCTGATCGTATTAAAATTGTTTTGCCGAAAAATATTTCAAGTTTCATTTTAGCGTAACTCGGTCGTTTTAAGTCCAATTTTAGTGTTCGATATATGAAAAACTATTTATACGAAATGAGCTATCCGAAAACTACCTTCTTGACTAATGAAAACATTTCTAAGTTTCCCAAAACCCTACAACAAATTTGGATCAGCAACCTTATTTTTTGTAAACGCTTCCAAAAATCCATCCAAACTTCACAATAGTGCCTATACTAACCTAATCTCGTTCACTACTAAACCAACCAACAAAACCACACTTGAATCTATTCTAGTTCCATCATCCTCTTTGTTGCAACCCACATGTTCAGTCATCCTTTCCAATATCAAAGATTATTATAAAAGAAAGCATAAAACTTCAGTATTTCACATACCCATTTCATTTCTTTTTGAAAAATTAACACAAACACAATAGGATTTAAACCAAGAGCATAAGAAAATAAAGAAATCAAAAAGAGGTTCAAGAAATAGCTTACAAATGATGAAGAAATAAGATTGAACACTAGATCTATAACATACACCAAGATCTTGCAAAACATCCAAATTTATTTTAAAACCTTAATTTCTTAAATCTTGATTAAACCTTGATCAAACACTTGGAGCACCCTTAGATAACCTTGAATAATAGCTAGGAACACTAGATCTTGAAGAGAAATCAAAGATATGGAAACCCTATTAAGGGTGTTGTTTGGCCGAGACCTCAAAGAGAAGGAAAGAGAGATGAAAAATGTTTTTGGTTGCTAGGAAAACAATGAAACTCTAAGTGTGCTAAAGTGTGGTATTTATAGGGGCTTCTCATGAGCTAGAGTTTTGTTTTGTGTTGACAAGTCAACACACACACTTAACCAAGTGTGTGTGTGTGGTTTGGTTATAATACAAAATAAAGGAAGGGAAGAAAATTGCAAGAGTTTAGCTAGTGTGTGTAAAATTTATAAAAAATGAAATATGGATGGTATTTATAGTGGAGTAAAAACTTGGAGCTAAAGAGAAAGGGAGTGGATCCAAAGTAAACTTGGAGCCAAAGGGTAAGCCAAGCCAAGGGAGGGGGAGGGGACCATGAGCTAAAGTGAAAATATTCCCTTAGAATTAATTTAGTGTGTGCATGAGTGTAAATTGAGTAAGGGGAGGGATATCCATGAAATTTTGGACCTCTAATCTCGAGATATACGATAACTAGAGTTTACGTAAAAGATTACTGGTTTTCGGGGTTTCGTTTGATCAAAAACGCGAAAAACGCAAAATGTACGCGAGAACGTAGAAACTGTAAACGAAAATGTACGTGACCTATGTAACACTTTGAAATGATAAAATAATGCATATAACAAATATACTAATCTTAGTCTAAAGCCGAAATGCGTCCGATGACATTTTTCAGTTTTGTGTGGGACAACTTCTCGGTTTTAGGTTAAATTTAAACGTAACGTATAAAAGTCAAAATAATGAACGGAATAGTTTAAAAAAATAATGACTTGAAATTTACGGGGTGTGACATACCACGTGGAGATTGGTGAATCTAAATTCCTAGAAAGAATTTCAGATCCCTCATCATAGACATTTCAAACTTGTTGTGCCTCAGTTTTTCAAACTTTTTAGAAAGTTTTGTGTTCGTAGAACCAAAAATAATATAATCAACGTAATTCTGCACAAGCAATATGTCTTCCTCGTGTTTAGTAATGAATAAGGTTGGATCAATAGAACCTTTGGATACCAAGAAGTTGAAGAGTTCATCGTATCATGCTCTTGGTGCTTGCTTGAGTCCATTTAATGCCTTCTTGAGACGGTAGACTTTGTCAGGATGATGTGGGTCTACAAATTCGTCTGGCTGATTGACGTACAATTCTTCCTTTAGAGGTCCGTTAAGAAAAGCTGTCTTGGTGTCCATCTGATAGATAGGAAATGACTTGTGTGCAACATACACAACGAATATCCTGACTGCTTCTAACTGAGAAACTTGTGCAAATGACTCTTCAAAATCAATTCCTTCTGCCTGACCGTATCCTTTAGAGACAAGATGAGCTTTGTTGTGGATTACAGTATTCTCCTTATCACGTTTGTTCTTTCAGAGCCATTTCATGTTGATGACATTTTTGCATAATGGTTTATCGACTAATTCCCAGATATCTAGTCGTTCAAACTAATGGAGTTCTTCCTGTATCGCTTCTATCCATGCATGATCAGCCATGACTTCTTTAATGTTCTTTTGTTTTGTGCGACTTACGATGAGTGCAAACATATACATCTCGCCATCTGTTTTTAGCTATCGTCTTGTTATGACTGGTTGAGAAGGATTTCTAATGACTTGTTCTAAAGGATGATCTCTTGTCCAATGGTGTTTGGAAGGGTGTCTTTGATAGAATGTATGCATGTTTGGTGGATCAACATGGCGAGAGGATGGCTCTCCCACTTCATATACTAGTGTACTAAAGATGTTGATAAATTCGTCCTTGTCAACCATTACATGTTCTGCTTGATCAATGTTTTCAGTAGCAGTGACAGGTGGTGCTTGAGTTGTTGTTTCAGGTGTTGTTTGAATATCCAATTGAGTTGTATATGCAGTAACGGTTGTTAAATTATATGGAGTTGTGTTTGATTGATGACGTTTATCGGATGCATCAGCAATGGGAACAACGGAAGACTTCGACACAACTAAAGTAGCTTCATTGAAATATTCATCGAACATCAGACTGAACAGCATATCCAACTCATTAAAAGATGTTACTGTTTCATCTGCTAGTGGAACATTTTCATGACTTTGGGGATCGGGAATTAAACTGTCATGTTCAAGTACCGTAGTCTGACATTATGGAGCGGGGTCAGAGCTGACGTGATCTGACACTATTAGAGGCAATTCGTCAAAGTTAACATGAATGGTTTTAACTATCACTCTTGTTCTCTTGTTATATACTCTGTAAACTTTTGACTGAGTAGAATAGCCCACAAAAATACATGCATCGCCTTTTTTTCATCTTGTTAAGATTTTTACTATCTTTAACAATGTAGCACAATGAGCAAAAGATGTGAAAGAATTGACTGTAGGCTTTCTTCCATTTATGATGTGGTATGGTGTCTTCTCATGTCGAGGTAATACAAGTGAACAATTTTGAGTAAAACATGTTGTTGCAATTGCTTCAGCCCAGAAGAACACAGGAATTTTAGCGGCGCTCGGCATTATTCGAGCAGCCTCAACAAGAGTGCGCTTCGATCTTTTGACAATGCCGTTTTGTTCAGGTGTTCGAGCAGTAGACGTTTGGTGTTCTATACCTTCTTAAGAAAAATATGCATGAAGAGTTTTATTTAAAAAATTTGTGCCTTTGTTATCCGCATCTATCTTGACTGATGCATGAAGTCTCTTAAACGAGTCTGAGGAAATAGATGAGAACTTCTGGTGTTTCATCTTTGAATCTCAAGAAGTGAGTCTAAGTGTATCTAGAATAGTCATCAACAATTACAAGAACATATTTCTTACCATTTATACTTTCTACCCTCATTGGACCGCATAAGTCCATGTGAAGGAGTTGTAACCGTCTTTTTGAGCTTGGGGTTGTTTTTGTCGTGAAGGACTTTTGTTTGGGTTTCCCCAACTCGCAAGAAGAACAAAGATGATCTTTGACGAATTTCAATTTTGGAAGTCCAGACACAATATCATTCTTTGAGAGCAAGTTGATGGTATCGAAGTTCAAGTGTGAGAGACGACGATGCCATAACCATGCTTGAGACGATGTGGCTTTAGCCATTAAGCAAATTGGAATAGGAGAAGTTGTTTCTTGAAGAGAGACTGAGTAAAGATCTGATCCGCGAGAGCCTGTGAGATGATCATTGCCTTTCAAATCACGAACATAACATGTAGATTTCCAAAACACAACTTCTAAATCCGCATCACAAAATTGACCGACAGATAATAAATTGTGATTTAGCCCTTAGACATAATAAACCCTTTTGATAGTAACATTTCCTTGAACCAGATCTCCATATCCGAGAATTGGTGCAAATTGATCATTCCCAAACCGCACCGTACCCAAAAAAATTTCCACGAAGTTAACAAGAAGCTTGAGATTTCCCTTCATGTGATTTGAGCACCCACAATCGACGATGAACATAATTATTTCTACGAGCTGCAAAAGAATTAGAAGACAATGGAGTATTGGACAAGATGGATCCCCTAACAGTCTTAGGTTCTGAAATATTAGTAGTTCTAGATTCAGTTCCTAGAGGCACATTAATATTTGGTATAGCATTCCCTGTTTTAGACTTAGGTTTCCATTTGTATCTAGGCGGTGTGATCTTAGGGTACCACCAACTACATGTCTTACTAACATGCTCGTATAGCTTTCTAAATGTACTTCTAGGTTTCTAAATAGTAGATTCTGAAGCAATTGTTTTCATAAGGGGTGTTGCAACAGATTGGTTTATTGTTCGCTTAGGTTCTCTAGTACTAATAGGCACAGCAATGGGCTTCTTAGTTCTATAATTCACGCCATTAATATAATGAAAAATTATGATTTTCATTCAACATACATTTTCCACAAGTCACAACAAAATTAACATTCGAGGTCTTAGCATTCAAACTGTCCTTACATGTAGTTACAGATTTTTTTTATTTTTAGAAAACCTAAAATTCCTACTGTGGTCTTCTAATTTCTTCTTCATCACTTGACTATTGTTATGCAATACTCTATCTTCCAATTGATTGCTCTTAAGATGTGGTCTGCTAACACTAGTAGTGGAAATTACTCCCATAGAGAAAGACACGCATTTGTTAGTTTTCCTAATTGCCTGATGTAACTGTTGTGTTCCTGGTTGAATGATCCCAATGTTCATTTTGTACATTCCTTGTGCGTATACGACGTATCTGTTTTCTTTTGGACAATGGGCGATTGATTGTCCGTTGTTGAATGGGTTTAAAATCTATGGAGTAACTGGTTTTGTTAATCATTTAAAACATCAGTATAGGTAGCCGACTTTGACTTTGAAAAATCTTTCTTTTCAAGAGAATCTGAAAATAGAGTCGGTTTTCCCAAAACTAATTGTTTTTTACTTTTAAACGCATTTGGTTGATGAACAACCGATGGTTTTACAAACTTAGTTTCCATAGATTTTCCTTTCATTTTCTCAATAAGTGTGTCGGTCAACTCGGGTATAAGCTATTGTTTTATTATTGTTACGTAAGATTTCAAATCTTGTATTTTAAAATTTTTACATTAAGTTCTCGAAATGAAGATGATTCATTTTGTTTCCAAACTTTGTCATTGTTAATCTATTTGGTGTCATTGCTGTAAGGCGTGGGTTGGGACAAGATTTAATCAGCTGTGTTGCTTAACGTGCTAAAAAAAACTAGTTTGACTTTGTAATTTCTTTTTGAATAGTCACTTCAAGACTTTTGGCATTTTTTCCAAGTTCCAAAATAATTACGATTGCAGATTAGTGAGTTCTCAAGTTTAGCTGTACACACCATAGTATCATAGTGTATGTGGATCAGCGGCATGGTAGTATTTCCTGTAAAGTCGATCGAATTCATTTGAAAACTGTGTTTTTTGAGTCTCAAGTTGAGATTGAAGAGATTCGAATTCATGTTCGAGTGATTTAAAGTATTTCAAATCTTTAACCATATCTTGTTTCAAAGTGTGATAAAATATCCAGTTTCTGTTCAATGATTGCTTTCATTTGAGGACTGACTGGAATGTTCCAATATTTGTCAATGATGATTTCGAAACGATATGTAAGTCCATCATGAAAAGACTGAACATCTTGTTTGATAAAATTATTTTTTTTTCACATCTCTTTTAGCATTTTTGAGACCAGGAAGAAGTGTTGTCATCATTCGTTTTTCTAACAAAATCGTTTTCTTTATAAAAACCTCGTTTGTGTGTGCATCCTTTTCAAGTGTATAAATCACATTCGAATTATTTAAAAAGTACTTTTGTTCAGCTGATTTTTCACGTTGAGGAATAAACAAATTGTAAAGTTTATTCTTGTTTTTATAATCAAAAGGTTTGATTAAATCACTTAACTTTGATCGACTTTCTCAGGGAAGATGAATCGTTTCATCAAATTCGAGAGCTAACATTAAAGCAAGATTATCATTATAGCATCCTATGTCATACAAACATGGATTCGCACTTTGAGCTTTCTTGAGGTACTTAGGTTTGACAAAACTCGTTTTACAATTCCGATTAAGCATAATCATTGTTTGAACTGACTGACCGGTTTTATAGACAATATCATTTAAAGTTTTGACTTGATTTTCCAAACTGATGACTTCTTCTATTTCTTTATCTTCATGAGTTTTGAAAAACTTTTCATGTTCCTCCTTTTGAAATGAAATTGTGGAAATTGTTCGTTTATGTGCAGACAACTCGTTTTCCATCTCTGAAATCTTTTTATTCAAACTTAACATTTTCTCAGTATAAGCACTAGAATATTTTTCATATTTGACTTTATGTTCTTCGAGTAAACCATAGACTGTTGCACATTTCTCATGAGCATTTTTCACAAAATCAATATCTTGGTACCTCTTAAGCTTAGTGTGTAAGAACGTGTTTGCTTCTCTTAAAGCTTTGTTTAATGATTCTAAAGCTTTATTGTTTTGTTTACTTCCATCAATTTTAATTTTCATTTGATCAATTAAAGAAGCAAGCAATTCACATTTCTTTAGAACATTTGATCATCCTGGTCAGCCTCTTCTCCATTATTACTCATATCTGATGAATTAGGAACTTTGTTCCACCAAATATGTGTCATTAATAGATTCAGGTTGCTTAGGATGTTCTCTCTCATTGGATAACACATTGTAGTCATCATCACTATTATGTACCTTTTGCAATGACTCAACATCAAAGATAGGTCCAGAATTGACAACATCTAGAATGACCTCTTGGATCTGTGCCATGTACATGTAATGTGCTTCTAATTCCTGATCTTCAGGTTCATCGTCTGTATCATCCCTCCAATCAGCTTGTTCTACACTCAACTAAATCACAGCTTCCTCTTTCTTACATAACAGCATCTTTTCTTTGTGATCAGTTGAATCCTTTGGCCTCTTTGCTTTCTTGCATTCTCTTGCTACATGCCCAAATTCATTGCAGTTGAAACACTGAATCCCAGTCTGTTGCACTACCTGAGTACCTACATTTTCCCTAGCCCTAACAACATTAACTTCCCTCTGATTATCATACTGCCCAGTCTGTCTGTCATACCTAGTTCCTCTGTTAGATCTTGGAGCATTATCAACATTCGTGTTCCTGGTGTTTGATGAAGTTCTGAGGTTGTTGTTGGTAAGTTTGTAAATTTTCTTGAAAGACATGGATATTAAAGCCATGAGTTTGTCAATCTCCTTCTCCTTTGAGGATGAGTCATCATCAACGACTACTTCGGGTTATGGATCATAAGTAGGTGGATGAGAGTTGACAATTGCTTTTCCTCTGTTTCTGGTAGCAGCTTGTAATCTAGTTGATGAGCTTTGATTGTAGTTGATAGGATTGTTTTAAGGATGATAAACTGGTTGTTGTTGAGCAACAAGTGCAAGTGGATTGGTAGTACATGCTAGTTTATCAGCTCTTATCTCATTTACTTCATTTTGGTGTTGCTTCAGGATGGCATAGCGTTTGTGATATGAGACATTCTTCAATTCTTCTCTTTGCTTGACAAGTGTCACAAACCTTTGCCATTCTGGTCTAAGTTGAAGTAAGAACTGAACATTCACTTGATGATTGGTGACTTCACATTTGTTTCTAACAAGCTCATTCATCATTTTGTAAAACCTTGAATAGTACGAGTCAAGTGATTCACCATCATGTGAGGTAAACTTCCTAAATTCCCAATATAAATTGATTTCAAGATCTTGTACATTGATTGACTCACCCTCTTTCAACATTTCAATTGTAACACCCCCAAATTGGGTCGCAGCGGAATAAGGGTCCAGGAGTGTTACTTCATAGATCAATAGCACAAGATATGAGAGAACGACATCTAAATGAGTCGTTTAAAAATTAAACATTGGATTTAACTGAAATGTTGTTACAAAAGCTCCATTGTTCAAATTGTTCATCCATGAAAAGTAAAAATTTTGATACATAACAAATAT
>BQNB010191629.1:0-11682 GCA_026074375.1 Tanacetum coccineum
TTTTCTATTCTTTTGGCATTTTCTGGCTTTTATTTGGCAAAATCCCGGGTTTTTAATATGTACAATTACGCATTTATCAAGCCTCGTTGGGGATAAACGACCCGGGAACATTCTATACTACTTCTCGGTTTTATTGATTCTACTTTTAGACTATTCTTACTATATATATTTTATATTTTATTATATATTATATATATTTTAAGGTGTAGTTTGGACGGATCAGGTATGAAAAAGGACATAGCTGTGTATGTTAGTAAGTGTTTGACTTCCTGAATGGAAATGGGAAGGAATAACTATGGATTTTGTAACTAAGTTGCCTAGGACTAGTCATGGGCATGACACAATCTGGGTTATTATGGACCGGTTGACTAAGTCTGCTCATTTTCTACCTATGCGTGAGGACTATAAGATGGATATATTGGCTAGATTGTATTTGAATGAGATAGTTGCTAGACATGGTGTGCCGATCTCGATCATATCTGATCGTGATAGTCGGTTTACGTCAAGGTTTTAACAGTCAATGCAAGTGGCATTAGGAACTCGTTTAGCCATGAGTACGGCTTACCACCCTCAGACCGATGGTCAGAGTGAGCATACTATTCAGACCTTGGAAGACATGCTTAGAGAGTGCGCCTTGGACTTCAGGGGAAGTTGGGATGTTCATCTTTCGTTGGTTGAGTTTTCATATAACAATAGTTACCATTCTAGTGTGAGATGTGCTCCGTTTGAGGCATTGTATGGTAGGAAGTGTCGTTCGCTAATTATGTGGGCTGAGATTAGAGAAGGTCATTTGATAGGACCTGAGTTAGTGCAAGAAACCACTGAGAAGATCTCGCAGATTATATATAGACTTAAGGCTGCGCGGGATCGTCAGAAAAATTATGCTGATAAGAGGAGGAAGTCTCTAGAATTTAGTGTAGGTGACTATGTCTTGCTCAAAGTATCGCCTTGGAAAGGTGTGGTACGCTTTGGCAAGAAGGGGAAATTAGCACGTGAATTTTGAGAAAATGCCAAAAAACGAGTCCTGACACGTCCGTTAATGTCCAAATGAGTTTTGAAAGGTTTAAGTGTAAATATGTCGTGTAAATACTCTAGGTTAATGGAAAAGTATTTTTAAGGTGAATAAAAATACTAATTAACTTTTGGGAATTTGGATAAGATTCGAGTTGATGAAAAGTTAAATTTTGTGGAAGACCCTGTGGAAATATTAGAAAGAGGGTTTAAGAAGCTAAAGCGTAGTAGGATTGCCATCGTCAAGGTTCGGTGGAAAATTCGAAACGTAGTCCTGAATTTACGTTGGAACGTGAGGACCAGATGAAATTGAAGTACCCGCATTTGTTTAGTGATGTTAGTGGCTGAATTTCGGGGTCGAAATTCTTTTAAGGAGGTAGAATGTAACCTTTGCCCTTTTTTGTGTTATGAATATTTCATTTATAGTCCTTTGACTATTTGACGTTTGTCAGTCTATTCAGATAATGTACCGTGTTGACGATGGTGATTTTATGAGAATTATGGTGATTTAATGAGAATTATGGTGATTTATAGGTTATTGTGATTAATAATCCCTTTTTGGAAGGTATTATTATGTTATTTGTATTTCGGGTGGTTTGACTCGTGAATTTTAAGAAATACCAAAAAACGAGTCTTGACACGTCCGTTAATGTCCAAACGAGTTTTGAAGGGTTTAAAGTGTAAATATGTCAAGTAAATACTCTAAGTTATTGGAAAAGTATTTTTAAGATGAATAAAAATGCTAAGTAACTTTGGGGAGTAATTTACGGTTGAGTTTTACGAGCTTTTAAGTGATCCCGACACAAAAAGAAAGACTCGAGACCCCATAGGATCCCATGGCCGGTCAAGGAAGTCAAGGGAGACATGGTGGCTTAATTTTAGCTAACCTTGTCCAAAATTGTACATAAGATGCTTTCCATTACCTCATTTCTCATAATCATTTTTCATTTCAAAAAAATAAAAATAAAACACACATAAGAGTGTGTGTGTGTTTCGTCCGCCACCATCCACCACAAAACACCATAGATTTCCAACTTTGATCGAGAACGTGATATTCCGGGTTGATACGAGTATTTAGGTATTCATTTAAACAACATTTGAGTTGTCCGGTTCGTGTCAAAATCTACATTTTTGAAGGATTTTTCTTTACGTTTTCAAATTTAAATTCGTTTTGTCCCTTTTTCGGGTTTGTATTGACTGCATAGATCTGTTGTTGTACAAGTTGATCGTCATAAAAATCGATTTTTGGAAACGAAACGGATATAAAAAGGGGTGTTTGGTTCGTTGTATTTAAAGAAGAAAAAAGGGGTTTTTGTAGTTTTGATATTGTGGTCGTGATGGTTAAATAACATATGTTGCTAGATAGCTTATTTTTTATAGTAGCTTGTATAGCTTAATCCGGGCTTTTTTTTAAGCTATTTTGTGTTTATGTTGGGCTTAATGCAACGTCATTTTCGCTAATCACAAGGGAAGTGATTTTGACTACTTTTGTGATATGACGTATGTTTGTGGACTACATTTATAGCTTATGGTAGTAACCAAATGTGATACGTAGCTTATTAGCTTATTGTCAAGCTTAATATATGTATTGTGGAGCTTATGAGCTCACGGCCCAATAAGCCCATTTAAGCCGTGGCTTAATTGGGCACGGGCTTTTTGAGAGGAGAGGGGGGGGGAAGGTAGGCTCTTGAGTGATGGAATTGCCCGGCTAGTGTGGGAGATTGAATGGGGTCCAGTGGATGGGGGTGGGGCAATGGGGGGGTTATGGTTCGGGCTTATTGTGAGTTAGATTATTTTTTACTTTATGTTATAAGTTTATGTGTATAAATGGACCTTGGTTTTTGGACTTGGATCGTATTTTGGACTTATAAATATCTTAATGGACCCTTATTGGGTCTTAAAGCCCAATAAGCGATATTTAGTCGTTTTAAGAGTTTTTGACGGACTTTTGAAAGTGAAATGTATTTACGAAGTGATATTGAACGCTATTTTGGAAAAAACGTTTTAGTAAACGTTAAAGATTAAGATTTTGGAATTTTGTCGGAAAAGTGTCGAAAGTTTGAAAAGTGTTTGAGTAAAGGTTAAAACATTGTTCAATGAACGTGGGTCATTGTCCAAAATTTCGTAAAAAGTTAATATACTTAGTATTTTTTACCAAAAACATTGTTTTTTGTTTAAAATATTTATAATTAATTAATTATTTAAAAAATTCACTAAAAGAGGAAAAATATATATTTTTCTCGAACTTCACAAATATGTTTATTATGAGTAAACGTTCCATTTTCAACCCTATTATGATTATTTTTACGGAGACTAAGGTTACCGAATGGCATATCGACGATATATTTATAATTATTTTTATAATTATTAAGTTATATTAGTTATTATTTTCTCTTAAATAGTATATGTTTTGGTTTAGTGAAGGAGGGAATTGATATGACTTGTTTGGAATATGTCGTCAAACAATCACACACCACTAAATTTGTAAAGGTAAATTGTATACAACGCGTCCTAAAACTTTATGCATCAAACGTGTGAAGACTGTATTTGGAAAATGATGATTAACAGTGGGACATTAACTGGACTAGGTCGTGTGCGGACGTCATTGTTTTGCTTGCTGTCATCTGTGATATAGATTTGGTTGCTAAAATTTGCTTAAGGTGAGTTCTCTTAGGCATCAGCTTTTCTATCCTGTTTGCTGTTAGGGGAAATATGATATAAATGTGTTTTGAAATGTTTTGAATTGAACTGTGCGAAATATGGTTTTTGATTTGGGATTAGACTACATGCGTATTATACTGCTATGTGAATAGGGTTGTTGCCTTGAATTATTGAATAGAGAGGTACGACTATGCCAGATATTTTTTATGATTGTTAAGATCGGTTTAGGGTTTATGCCTAAACGAGTATCTGGTGTATTGTTTGGAGCGATATGGGTAGGCTTCCCCCAGTTTATGTGTGGTCCATGCCTAATTTAGTGCTCCAGCGGGGTAGGCCCTCTTTAAGGTGCGTAAGTGACATATGGTGTTACCTGACTAGCGGGGATGCTATGTCATTGTTTGTTTGCATATATATTCAGTGTCATATTGCACTATTGTCCACTGTTTTGAGGTATTGGCACGGCTTTTAGGTTTAAGGTCAAACTTACGAGCTCATCAACATTATTGTTGACGTTTTCGAGTATCATTTTAGGTGAAGTGAAAGAGGAATAAGTTGGTGTTATGTGATAGCGACTTAGAAGCATCCCGAGTGGATTTTCATGTGAAGTCTTATTTGTTTATTTTATTTGATTTTAGTATTTGGAAGATTTTGGTTAAAGTTTAGATTTGGACCCCTGTGCGGGCTATTGGATTTTTGTAAGAGTTTGAGGATTTGATTGTGATTTGGGACATCACTTGAGGTTGTTCGAGGTTGATGGTCTTCGTAACACTTTAAGTTTATGCAATGTAGTTTTCTCTATTTTGTATCTTGTGTTATGATTGATCATTATGTTGCGCTCTTGAGTTTTCGCCATTTTCGGGGTGTGACAAGTACCCATATCTTCACCCGTGCGCATAGATTTATCTACCGTATGTGTTGACCTTTCACCACCACCTAAGAGGATTAAGGATTTTGATTCAATGACTAATTTGGAGGTTAGCTCAGAGGATGGTTATGAGCCGTATGTACCTAGTGAGGTTGGTTTAGGAGTTGATGTTGAGGATAACTATGAGCCTTACACAGAGCCTGATATCGACCCTGACGTTTAGGCAGACATTGATGAGTGTTTTACGTATGCTGATGCTATTAGAGCTAGAGGAATGGATGATAGAGATGTGGTTGAGATTTCGGTCAAGGAGGAGGTTGAGCTAGTGCGAGAGGCACAGTTGAGATTGAGGTTGACTTGAGAGTCAGATCGGTTGTTGATGATGATGTGCGTGAGTCTGTTAGGGAGGATGTTCCTGATCATGTCACAACTGATGGAGCTGTAGAGGTTACCTATTAGACATTAGGAGATTTGGTACAGAGATTTCATGATCATTGGAGCTGTGGAGATATCAGTTCATCGGATTCAAATTATTGAGAGTGCATAAAGACTTCAGGGACATAGGATTGCGGGAGTTGACTTGGAGGTCGATACCATGAAATAGAGGAGTAGCGCGTTGGAGCGGGATAACACGAGGCTTAGAGGCATGTTGGATGTCGAGAGTCAGAGAGTTGGCCGACTTCAGCATAGTTTGTCGCGTGCCCAGAGAGAGTTGAGGTAGATACGCCGTTTCTGGTTCTATGATCGAGTGAGACTTGGTAGACTTGAGGCATGTGCTAGGAGGCACTTAGGTTATCGTCATTAGATTTGTTCCATCAGTGTATGAGTATCGACCAGTAGTATTTGATAGTGGTAGTAGTAGTGTTAGAGATTGTAGATCCTACATCAGAGAATCACGATGTAATCGACTATATTTGATGTTATGAAATCTATTTTCTTATTATCTATGTTATGATGTTATTATCTAATGCCGTTTTTCCTATCTTTTACGTAATATGTTATTACCTACGTGATCGTGGCCTTGTCGTGTATTTATATTAATCTTGGACGTTTATGTTAAAAGATTAATTTGTTCCATCCAACATATAATGTAATTTCATCGTACCTAATATCTCATCGTAATTATTATTGTTGGTGTTAGAAATATAAAAAAGTGTCGGTCACTACCAATATAGTTAGTCGTAGCTCGTAGTAAGTTGTAAGGTTAAGTTAGAAAGCTAACCGGGCCAAAGGCCTATGGATAAGCCTACTAAAGGCCCATGGCCGGCCATAGCATGAGATATACAAACCCTCTCCACACATGGAGAGGGTGTTGGTTGTTCATTTGTTACATTTCACTTAAGCTAATATTATCATTTTCCTTTCTCTCTCTAAGTGTTCATCCAACCATCTCTTTCTCTCTCTAAAACTCTAAGTGAATCATTCCATTCTTGTATTAAGATTATTCTACAATTGGTATCAAGAGCCATACGGTGTTTGTGAAAGTTTTGTGTGCGTTTTATATACCCTTTTTGTTTGTGTCTTTGGTTTGAATCCATCAAAAGGTTTTCCCCTTTTAAGGGTTTAAAAACCATAAAGCTTTTAACTTTATTTCTTATTTAACTTAGTTTAGACTAGAAGTACAGAAAATCTTTCAAAAAAACTATAAAAAATTTCTTCTTTTTGTCTTTTTGGTTAAAAGTGGGTTTTGATACCAAGAATTCTTGATTTTCAAATTTTTCGTGTCAAAAAATATTATGTGTCTTGCGTTTTTAAGGTTCTATAAGTCTTAGATAGGTAAGAAAGTACAAGAAAATATTGGGTAAAAAGGGTCAAAAAGTGTAGTCTTTTTAAGATTTTTAATTTTGAGTTTCGTTGTGTATTATTGGGTGATTTATTAAGTCGTTTATATAGGCGAATTATACGTTTCAAATTGGTCAGGCGATTTTTTAACGTTTCCTGTAGGCGAAGTAGTTACTTAATTTCCTCCTTAAGGCGTTTTATTCAGGTTTACTACGGCGACAATTTATACGTGACGCTTTCAACAGGCGATTTATACGTTTCTTTTTACAAAGGCGATTTATACGACTGTTGTAAAGGCAATTTATACGTCTGTTGTAAAGGCGATTTATACGTGTTAGTTTGTTCAAAGGCGATTTATACGTTTCCTTTACAAAGGAGATTTATACGTTTTTGTTAAGGCGAATTATATGTATCTCTTGTGAAGGCGATTTATACTTTTCTTTACAAAGGCGATTTATACATCTTTTGTGAAGGCGACTTATACGTATTATTTGCAAGGGTGATTTATACATCTTTTAAGGAGAACTATACACATTCATTAGGTGAATTATACAGTTGTTCTTTGATTGGTAAAATCCTATGAAAACTTGATTTCCTGGTTTTATCAAGAATTGTAAAATCCTGTGTATTCTGAAAGACTCAACTTCATTAATCAAAACCTCACTTTAACAAACCATACCATCCAATCACTATACGGATCCACTTAATCTTATCCTCATGAAATGGATTCACTATTTTCACTTGGTCAAAAGAATACTCTTGCTGAGTACATGATACTCTTTGGTGCTGACAATCGTCCACCTATGTTGGACAAAGACCTGTATGATTCTAGGAAAAGTAGAACGGAATTATACATGCAAAATAGAGAGCACAGAAGAATGATACTTGAATCAGTTAAAAATGGTCCTCTCATTTGGCCTATGGTTGAAGAGAACGGTGTGATCAGAACAAAGAAATATGCTGAATTATTGCTGTGAGATAGAAAATCAAGTTGATTGTGATCATGAAAGCTTCCAATTTCATTCTCAAGGTTTCCTGCTGATATCTATTCAATTATGAATCATCACAGATTGCTAAAGATTTATGGGAAGAGAGTTCATTAATGATGCAAGGTCACATCTTTGACAAAGAAGAAAGACGAGGTGTAAGCTGTATGATGCATTTGATAAGTTTACTCACATCAAGGGGGAATCACTTCATACGTATTACTTGTGATTTACTCGGCTGATCAATGATATGAACATCTACAAGATGAAAATGGAGCAATTTCAAGTTAATACCAAGTTCTTAAAAAGTCTTCACCTGAATGATGTAAGTTTGTGACTGATTGTCAAGCTAGTTAAAGATTTGCTACTTCATCTTTGATCACTTCATGATATCTTGAAACAACACGAACTCTATGCAAATCAAGTCCGCATTAAGCTATGAACGCAATCAAGACTCCACTTGCATTCGTTGCAAATCAGCAGATGGACACCACCCTTACTTCAACACTTATCAGTCTTATTACAACAATCCTCAACTTCAACAACAGTTTTCACATCACAACATGGAACAATTCAACCTAATCCATACATTATCATTCATTATCCTTCACAAACTTAATTCAATCATTCATCCATTCACTTCACATCACATTTCGTCTCAAATGAATCATCAAAACCTAAATGTTCCACAAGTAATTCCACATGTTGCTTATCAATCACCTCAAGCCCCTACACAAATTTAGGACTGGAATTACCATTTGGAGACTCAGGGTTTACTGTTCCTGTATTTTCTCTTGGAGACGATCCGATTGCTTGTCCCAATAAAGCAATGGCTTTTCTAATGGCTTTAGCTTCTTCAAGGTTTCCTTCTACCAATAATCAGCTCAGAACTTCCTATAATCTAAGAAACCAAGCCACTATTCAAGATGGTCGGGGTTACCGTGCAACAAGTTCAGGGGAGACAAGGGCAAAATTATTCTGGTACAACATATAAGGGCAATGCTACTAGTTCAAGGAAAAATACAACAAGTGGACAGGCAAGAGTTGTTAAATGCTACAACTGCCAAGGTGAAGGACATATGGCTAGGCAATGCACTCAGCCAAAGCGAACAAGGAATGTTGTATGGTATAAAGAGAAAGCAATGTTAGCAGAAGCTCAGGAAGCTGGACAAATATTGGATGAGGAGCAACTCGCATTTCTTGCAGATCCAGGAATTCTGGCAGATCAAGCTCAGACAATCATCCCTCACAATGCTGCTTTCCAGACTGAGGATCTCGATACGTTTGATTCAGACTGTGATGATCTCTCGACTGCACAAGCGGTTCTTATGGCCAACATTTCCAACTATGGTTCTGACATTATCTCAGAGGTACCTAATTCTAAAACCTATCTGAATGATATGGATAATCAAAGTGTGCATGCATTGCAAGATTTTGAACAAACACCAGTTATGGATTTTACAGATAATGAGATATCTAGTGATAGCAATTTCCATTCATTTTTCTATATTTGCAAGAAACACAACAAATAAACTATTCAAGATATAATTTGCAGGCACAAACAAGATTTCTATGATTTTGTCTGTGATTAACAAATGTCTGAACAACATATTAGTCTTGTAAATTATAGGAAAAAGGCTGAATTAGAATAGAAGATAATGAATTAATACGTGAGTTAGAGAGATTATAAGGAAATGGTCAAAATTTTTTGGAACAACACTTATATTGATTTAAGTACTCGTGAAAGATGATATGATTTCTCAAATGGCTGTTATGATTAGAGAGAAACTTGCACTCAAGAACAAACTGATCACTTGAGCAAACATCTTTCTAATCAAATCAAAGATAAGGGATCTTTATTCAAAAATTTCTACACGTTTCTTCAAAAATGACTCAAAGAAAAAGAAGATAAATATATGGAAATGAAATTGATTTAGAAAAGAAGATTAGGGAACTTGCTAATATCATTTGTAAAGTGGGTCAATCTGCTCTACAAATCAGTGCAGTGTTAACTAAGCCAAAGCAGTTTTTATGATAATACACACAAACAAGCTCTAGGTTATCAAAATCCGTTTTATTTATGAAAGCTCAGCGGATAAACTCAACCTTGTATGATGGATGTATTTATGTCTAATCCACATGTTGATTGTGGCTGTGATTTAATGATGAAGAAACATTGATTTTGGAAGAGAGAGTCGATTTAAAACAAATGTTTGAAAAAAGCAAAGGATCCTGAAGTTATTGCAAAGAAAATTTCTCATAAACCTATTGATTATGAAAAATTAAATAGACTAACTGATGATTTTGGAAAACGTTTTTCTCCACAACAAGAATTATCGGTTGAACAAGCCTTTTGGTTTCATATACTCAATCCATCCATTGAATCTTCTTTCACACCACCTGTCATAGTGGAAGTTCCCAGTGAATTACCTAAGGTAAGTTTGGTGAATGCAAGCCTTAAAAAGCTCAAATTCCACCTCACCCAGTTTGACTCTGTTATGAAGAAGAGGACCACACCTAATGCTCTCAAAGAAGGTGAATGGGGGTTTGAACATACTAAAACTATTTTTAACAATGAAATTATTCCATTTCTAAAATCTTTAAAAGACATTTTCAATGTGTTTGTAAAGATTCTTCTAAATGATCAAAGAAGGAAGTACAAACAGTTTTGATCCAAATGGACGCGTGACTTCAAAGAAACTTGAAGTTCACAAGTGAAGATCAAGTTAGGGGAGGATTGTTAGGAATTATTGTAAACAGACTTAAGTCTGGTAGTTATAGAGTTAAGTCTGGTAGACATAGTTAAGTCTGCCAGTACTAAGTTAAGTCTGGCAGTGCTATAGTTAGTACTGGCCTTGTCTAGTTAAGTCTGTTTATGTAACAGAATAGTTATAATAGTTATCTTAGGAGATATCTTAGGAAAGGATATGCATTATCCTTTTACACGTTTGTAAAGCCCATTAGGGTTTCCTTGGTGTATAAAAGGAACCCTACGGCACAATGTTTAATAAGAGATTGAAATAGTATTCTAATAGAAATTAATAGCAAATAGCAAAGTTTTACATTGTGTTCTTCTTAGTACTTGTGTTAAGATTCCGCATTAGCACATAGTATTCATAGTCATTGTCTCTCATATAGTTGATTTAGATTTATTCAAGTTAGCTATTGTCCTACAAAAGGCTAAATAGATCCAAGACTTTGGACCTACAGAAAATAGTGTGGCAAAATTGCTTTCTGAGAATGAACGTCTTTGTAATGAAATTAATCATGTGAAACAGGTTTTTAAAGATCAGTTTGACTCAATCAAACAGATATGTGTTCGTCATAAAGAACAAAGTAACTCTTTAATTAACAAACTGAACTTAAAATCTATGGAAATTGAGGATTTAACATCTCAAATTCAAGATAAGGTCTTTGTGATAACATCATTGAAAAACAATTTACGAAAATTAAAAGGGAAAGAAATTGTTGAAAATGTTGTTCACATACCTTCTGCCAACACTATTGCTCCAGGCATGTTCAAGCTTGATTTAGAACCGTTGCCTCCTAGGTTATTGCAAAATAGGGAAGTTCACATAGACTATCTTATGAACACTCAAGAACAAGCTAATATTCTTTGGGAAATAGTCAAACAAGCTAAGGCGAAACAACCCTTAGATGGCGAGTTAGACCTTGCTTGTAAGTATACCACAAGAATTCAGGAGTTGCTTGTATATGTTCAAGATATGTGCCCTAATGCGATAACACCTAATACTAGGAAGGTTGCTGTCATACCCATGAACAATGTCAAGAAAGTTTGGTTTACTGAACCTCTCACATCCTCAAGCAACAAGAAACAGGTAGAGTCTTCTAATACATCAGATTCTAACACACATGTGTTATCTTCTACAGGAGTGAAGTGTTCTACTAGTAATTGCGGACCAAAGCCTCCAGGCAATAAAAGGAATGATAGGTTCTCGCAGACACCAAGTAGGAACACGAAGAATAAAGTAGAAGCTCAACCTAGGAAATTTAATAAAATGAATCGTGTTGTTAAACCTGTTTGTGATGTTGATTGTTGGGAATTATTGAAAATGACTAAGTGTCGTTTCTGCTGTTAGAGATGTTCGTTTCTGCTGATGGCATTAAGTGGTTTCTGCTGGCAGTTCAAGTAGTGTTTCTGCTGGTTATATTATAGAGTTTATGCTGGAAGACTTAGAAGTCGTTCCTGCTGATTATGTTCCTGATGGTTATGTTCTCATTTCTGCTGACAGATATAGAATCTGCTGATCTTATTTATAGACGTGATTATTGTATGCAGGGATTATAGTTATATTCTAGAGTTATCTCATGAAGATAGGAATGAGATATATTAGGAAGAGATTGATGTATATCTCT
>BQNB010191632.1:0-11682 GCA_026074375.1 Tanacetum coccineum
TCCCCGACCAGTTCCTTATATCTCGCAAGTTCAGAGGTCACTGAGTCATTAACTACCATGTCTGGCTTATTTGCTAATCTACTTTGTACACCCTGTTCATGCATTTCATCGAGAATTAACATCAATGCATCATTTCGCACAAAAGATACATTTCTTTGAACAACATGATCTTCGTTGTCTTCCACATACTGATCATACGAAATAATATTACTATTACTCGTATAGTCAGCATCGGAGTCAACAACATAGTTGTGTTGTTCATTGGTTTGCATCTCGTGTACTTCATGATACTCATCTAAATGATTTATAAAGGTGTCATAATCATGTACCTCAGAAGGAGTATTTGAGTCAGATGATGTCCCGGCTTCATCGTAGATTCGATCTTCCGGTGTGAGATTTATCATGAACATGGTCTGTGTGATGGGACCCTCATCAACATCAGAGTCGAATGCATCACATTCATCAGCTTCAAATACATGGTCCACATTGAGTGCCAAATCATTCTCAGGTGAATCATCCACATTATCATCAACGTTGGTAACCTGTTCCCTTACAAGAAACAACGACTGTTCTTCATCCAGAATTGTTCCACTCTTCTGGGCTTACATTAGTAGCATATTGTCCTTGAAGTAGTCTGAATCTTGAAGTCGCTTTGGCCTTGGATATTCACGTGCTATGTGCCCTAGACCGTTACAGTTGTAGCACTTGATGGGTTTCGCTTGACTAGGATTAATCATGCCTCCTCTGTTCTGACCTCCTACATTTCCCGCTACACCATTTCCTCTTGCATTGTTTCTCTGAAATGGTCTTCCTTGATTAGTCGCATTGTATCTTCCATGGACATCTTGAACCACAACTTTTCCCGTCCTGAACCATAGCTTTGTTCCTTGCATTAGGACGACGCTTCTAAGTTGAGTGTTTGTTTTGGGGGAAGATGTGATTTAGTTACGATTGGTGAGGAGGGCAAGTACGTTGGTAGACTTTCATATCAAGGTTTCTGTTGTGAAGAACGGTCTTGAGTTCATTTGACAGTTGTTAGAAGGATTTGGTTCGTTGAGGATTGAGGGAGACTTGGATGATTGTGTTGGATACTGCTGAAAAACTGGGGCTGTCCGACACTAGTGCCCCAAAGGATCATTATTTGCGTTGACCGAACCTTTCATATAATTCTGTTCACATTAGCATGCACCTCATGTTGTTTAAGTATGGCATACACTGATTCACAGTTTCGACTCTTTCAAACTCTGTTTAAAGTTTGACTTCAGTTATGAATCTACTCCACTCAGGGCAAATGGTTGTTCAAACTTTGGTTTAAGCTGCATCCTGGACATTGGTCATCTTGATGTTTTCATGTCATTTAATGAGCTTCGTAAACCTAACGTAGTATTCTTGAATGGTTTCTCCTTTGATTTGACGGACGTGGTTCAAATTCCATTCGTATTAATGAGATTCCCTGATATCTTTGATAACTCAGAACCTTCCGATCATCTTAACGTTTTTCCCAAATGTCTTTAGCGTTAGTATAGTGATTAATGCGTGAGTTAGATGTCTTTGGTATACCCTAAAGTTGGATATTGGTTGCACAAAATGTAGCTGTATACCTTTCCTTTCTTCAGCCGAAAAGGTCGTTAAGGCCTATACGCAGTTCTGGACCTTGTTGAACTGCACCCTCGGCTTTCCCTCCAGTACATAACATTTTTTTTCTTCTTGGAGAGTTCCCATCTGAATATGGTCCTTTATTTAATGGACTTCCAATATTCTCTCCAATCATCCTCTGCTAGACAGTTACAGGCGTATAGTTGTTGCCAAGATTCAAAGTCCTGTTCTATCAAGCATTGGTGGGGGTGAATTATCAGAACCGGCACACTGGATGTCTTCTTGATACTAGAATCTTGTATTATTATTGATATGATATGTTTTGAGTCGATCAGATGATTGTGAGTGTACGTTAAAAGTGGCGAAGGTTAACGTATTTCGTATTTTGTTTTGTGATTATTAAATCACCGAGTTTGAAATATTTCACCTTTCGAAGACAGAAGCTCAACTCGCCGCCCCAAAGGCTCCCAACCCGGCTGCAAGAAATTAAGGCAACGCGATGGTGGGAATTTTAGGGGCAACTCGGCCGAACACAACTCCCCGCGCCAAAGCAACCCGACCTCCGGGAATATTAAGGCAACTCGCTGGTGGGGATTTTAGGGCAACTCGCGGACACCATCGCTGCCAAGCAACCCGCCGCGAAGAATATATTTATCAAACCGCCGTTTGAGGTTTTAAAAACCGCAGGAGTTTTCTCAAGATATGCGTTATTAAAATATTCAACCGCTGATAACTGGTTCAAACCGCTGGTAACGCAAACCGCTGCTTAGTAACACAACTCGCCTCTTGAGGAACTCGCCACCGTTCAAACGCTGGTAGCAAACTGCAGGCTTAGTAAACCACTCGCCGCTTGGAGGAAACTCGCCACCTAAGCAAACCCGCCATGTGTCAGAGGGTTTCAGAACCTGCATCACGGATATCGGGAAAATATTACTTTTCAGCAAAAAAACCGTCGGAAGAAAATCTGGCAAGATCTCCACGAAGAACAACGACGTTTTTCACACAAAATCACTATAATAAATCACCCTTTTTTGCACGATTTTGCTTGAATTCTTTTGCACAACACACGTAACACAAGGGTATATAGCATAGAAGAAACACCAAACAAATTTATCTTACAAACAACAAAATTCGAGAGGGATCTTCAAAAAACGAGCTTAGTGCCTTCAAAGGTACACTTTTCGATTCTAAATCAGCAAGAAATCGCCCCACATACAACCACGATCTAATCATCCCTTATCGCTCTGATTTAACCAATGGTGGTATATCCTATATCTATAACACTGGGGAGTCGATTCTTGGATTTGGCTAGTTTCTAGAGAGAGAAACACTAGAGAGACTATTCTAGAGAGAGAAAATGTGTTTCTTCTGTACATGAAATAATAAACTAGTTACTCTTCCATAAGTTGGAAGAGGCTATTATATTGTACTTTCATAGTTACTGGTATTCGTACCCGACTTTAAAACGAAAAAACGTACTATTAACTATTAAAACTACGAGCTATAATAAACAGTAATATTCACGGCGGTGACCGAGTCTTTTTCTATACTAACATAAGTATCGACACAGTCGGACATAATCGGCGTACTAATGTGTCTGATGTGTGGAAATATATTTTTATATGTCATGTGGCCAAAAACAATTGCGGTCTTGGATATTTTTAGCATAAGATCAATCAAATGAGGAAATGTTTTGGTCCATTCTCTAGAAGAAGCAATAGTACGAATTAAAAAAAGAAAAAAGATAATTAGACTCGCCTAACACTTAATAGAAATATTAACTAATTAATGGAATTGGTTTCGGTTCCGGTTTTTTATGGTGGGTCCCCCCCCACCCCACGTGGGGTTCGGGTTTTTTATGTCAAAACCAAAACCGAACCGAAAGTTCGGTTATTTGAAAAATAAAAAACCAAACCATCGGTTTCTAGTTCGGTTCGGTTATTTCGGTTTAGTTTTTTTGGTTTTCTGTTCGGTTTCGGTTTTTTTGGTTTTTTTTGCTCACCCTTAATGAAATGTATTCTTGAAAAGTATAGACTCCATGCACATCAAGTATTTCAAAGTAGCTAAGCACCTGAGAAATACATGCTTAAAAGTGTCAACATAAAGTTGATGAGATAATAGGTTTAAGTAAGTAGTAATGTTGGACAGTAAGATTTCAAAGTGTGTAATAATGTAATACATACAATATCACAAAATGTAATAACCATTGCACTAAGCTCATGACACTGAAGCTACAACAAAGTATGTATGAAAAATAATGCAAAGAAGGTGCCCGTGTAGATGTTTACCCGCGACATCTAAAGTCCGACATTGTATACGTCTGTTAGTTCGGTCCTCCGAAACTAGTAAGTGCTACTTACCCGGACGGGGATGTCAATCCCAAATAGATCTATTTATAATATTCGCACTTACACAAAATAATTAATGGTTCATGATGATGGGCGTTGTGAGTTGTTGGTACTAAGGTGCATCAATAATCACTGAAAACAAATTGTAAAGTATTGTACTTGCGTCTGTTAGTTCGGTCATCTGAAACTAGTAAGCGTTACTTACCCGGATGAGGATGTCAATCCAAATAGATCTATTTATAACATTCGCGCTTACACAAAGTAATTAACGGTTCTTGATGATGGGCATTGTGAGTTGTTGGTACTTAGGCGCATCAATAATCATTGAAAAAAATTTGTAAAGTATTGTACTTGCGTCCTATTGTAAAAACAAGCAATGTATCCCACCTTGAGATTTGTAAATAATTGTAAAACAAGTTAAAGCGGGGCTATAAACTCACCTCAAGTAGAAAGGAAAAGAAGAAAGACTTGCAAGAGAAAAAAGCTGAAAAGGAAAAAGAAGCCAATGTTGCCTTGACTGAAGAATGAGATGATATTTAGGCTAAGATTGAGGCTGATCATGAATTGGCTCAAAGACTGCAAGCAGAGGAGCAAGAAGAGTTGTCTGATGCAGAAAAGGCTACATTATTTCAACAACTCTTAGAGAAAAGAAGAAAGCATTTTGCAGCTAAGAGAGCAGAAGATCAAAGAAACAAACCACCAACACAAGCTCAACAAAGAAAAATCATGTGTACTTGTCTGAAGAGTATAGAAGGAAAGAAGCTCAAAGACTTAATGAACAAATCTTTTGATTCTATTCAGAAGATGTTTGATAGAGCTTTCAAGAGGGTGAATACATTTGTTGACTTCAGAACAGACTTGGTGGAAGGTAGTTTAAAGAGAGCATGATAAGAGTTGGAACAAAAGAGTACTAAGAAGCAAATAGTGGATGAAGATAAAGACACAGCAGAGCTTCAAAGTCTAATAGAAGTCATTCTAGATGAAGAAGAAGTTGCAATTGATGTTGTACCTTTAGCTATTAAGTCTCCAAGTATTGTTGGATGGAAGATTCACAAAGAAGGAAAGAAAAACTATTATCAAATAATGAGAGCTAATGGAAAGTCTCAAATGCACAGAATCTTTAGTCATATGCTTAAAAGTTTTAGCAGGGAAGATTTGGAAGATTTGTACAAGTTAGTAAAAGCTAAATATGAGTCAACAAGACTAGTGGAGACTTAGATTTGTTGTTATGGGGAGATTTAAAGACAATGTTTGAACCACATGTTGAAGATACAGTATAGAGGAATCAACAAGACTACAAAGTGTTAGAATGGAAGCTGTATGACTCCTGTAGAGTACATTCCTTGAGGATGTAACATGTTTACATTTACATGCTGGTATAAAAGAGATATCCCCTTACACCATCTACAATTATAGATATGCTGAACAAGAAGCTTCATGTTGATTATTTTAGTGAAATGGCATATTATCTTCTTAAACTTCTCACAAAACAGCTTAAGAATCAATGAAGTGTTTGGAAGCATCCTCCTAGTGATTATGGAGCTTTTAAATGAAGAAACTTGATGATTTTGAAGAAGAATATCAAGTTTAGGGGAGGATTGTTAGGATTAAAAGCCTTCTTAATGCTGCTAGTATTACTGCTGCTCATATCAGAGTTAATGCTGCTCAGTTGTGTTAGTACTGCTCAAGAACTTCAGAGAAAAATGCTAAGTGTTTACTACTGCTAGTACACAGTTAGTACTGCTAGTGTAAAGTTACTACTGCTAGTGCATATTAGTGCTGCTCAGAGACTTAGAAGAAAAACTGCTAAGTAGTTACTACTGCTAGTACAAAAGTTACTACTGTTAGTACAAAGTTAATGCTGCTGAAGGAGTTAATGCTGCTAGTGAAGAAGTTAGTACTGCTGAGTTAGTTAGTACTGCTTATGTGATTTATATGAGTTATTTGTGTAAAAGATATGTATAACTTATTTGTTTAAAAGATTTGATATTCTTAGGAAAGTATTGTAAGCCGTTTAGGACTCCTTGGTGTATAAAAGGAGGTTCTAGGGCATAGAGTTTGATACGAGTCATTCATAGAATTATCATAGCTTCAAGGTCTTTGTAACCCTAATACTTTGAGAGTATTCGTATTATTAATAATATTGGAGCTTTTGTTTGTTGAATTATATGTTCATATAATTACTGTTTCATTGATAGTTCTTCTTAATATTAAAGATTAGATTCCGCATAATCTTTAATACATTCAAACAAAGTTTCTACTATAGTTGTGTTAGATTTATCTAATATAACTAATCCTTATACAAGCTTAAGGAATTCGATCTATTGAAGTGGGATCAACAAGTGGTATCAGAGCTTGTTGCTTTGAGAAACTTTGCTAGAAGATATGGATCAAGATTCTGCACACATGGTGGCTGCATCCAAAGTTCCCATGCTCAAACCAGGTGAGTTTGAGTTATGGAGGATGAGGATTGAACAATACATCCAGAACCTGCACCACAAATGGAACTAGTGGGAATCTCCTTAAATGATATCTATTTGTAAAGCTTACCTATCCTCAAGGACAAGGTGAATGAATGCACCCTTTGGAGCATGAGTATAGTAGCCAGTACCTCAACAAATACAGAATTATGGTTGTGGCAAGTAAATCTATGAATGGTGATGAACCTGTAACAAACAACAAAGATGAGATTGTGTTGAAACTAACAGTACCTACAATGACAGCTAAAGCTATATTGGCAAGACAAAAAGAAAAGAAAATCTAATGGCATTTTTGCTTTTGGCTATTCTCTGATGAGTATTACAAACTGTGGTTCCATACATTCAAGGATGCCAAGTCTTTGTGGGTGCTTATCAAGAGTAGGTTTTGGTGGCAATGTTGAATCTATATAGATGCAAAAGAATAAAAGAATGTCTTGATAGCAACAATTGAAAACTTTTTTTTTGTATCTGACACAGAAGGCCTAGACAAAGCATATGATAGGTTTCAAAAACTTATCATGCAAAATTGGAGTTCTTGGCTGCAGTTCGTTCAAAGGAAGATGTAAATCGGAAATTTCTAAGAGCTATACCTTCATCATTGGAACAGGCATAGTTGATTATGAGAATACAAAGAGGGATAGATGAATTGATATTGATGATCTATACAATAACCCTAAAGTGTTTTGACCTCGCACTGTCATCCAAAGGTTCCTCTAGTTCATCTTCAAACTCTCAAAATGTGGCATTTCTCTTTGTAGAAGACACTAACAGTATTAATTGTAGTTAATACTGCCATTGGTGTTTCTATGCAGCATGCCATAATCATCAAGAAGCCTCTAATCATCAGTATCACTATGATCTATTGTTCCTCATTATATTGCTAATCTGTCAAATTATCCAAATGGATGATGAAGACTTAGAGCAGATTGATCATAATGATTTGGAAGAAATGGACCTTAAATAGTAGGTGGCCATGCTTTTTATGAGGGTATATAAGAGATTCTATAAGAAGGACTGGATGAAAGTTCATCTTAAATGGACAAAGACCTGTAGGTTTTTGTCAAAACCAAGGTTGAATGTTTTAACTGTCACAGAAGGGGCCATTTTGCCAGGAATGGTAGTGCACCATGAATCAAGGGACTTGATGCATTGGTTATTGGAACAGGCAGCAATAGGTCAATCCTAGAAGGATTGTACCAGAAGAGACCTTTGATGCATTGGTTTCGTTGTTCAAGGGACAATGCTTTGATTGTGCTAAGATTATATTGGGATTTGATTGCGAGTCTATATAGATCAAGAGAACCATGAATTTGCTCTTATGGCCTACACTTCCAGGATCTGACACAGAACTTGGTACCATCTTGTTCTAAAAAAACTATGTTTTAAAAATGATGAAAACTTCAACAAACAGTTTGATGAACAGAGACAAAACTTTAATAAGGCTAATATAGAAATTGTAGTTTATCAGTTGGCCTAAGATTTGTTAGAAGCACAATTAATTGTTCATTAGAAAAATAAAGGTGTCTTGAGGAAAAGATTGCAATTTTAGAGTTGAAGTAAAAGATAAAGGATTAATGATGTTCTAAACACTTACAAATCATGTTAGAACAAACTTTAAAGAAAGGAGATTTGAAGCTAAAACGTAGAACAGTTTGAAAATCTTATAAAATAACTTAAATAACTGATTAATAGTCAATTAAGTACTAAAGATAAAATGGTTGGTTATGGAGATCAATTGAATGAAAGTGATAGTGAAGTAATAAATAGTGTCTTTAATAGTCGTTCAAGTGATGGTGATGACAATCAAACAAATGATAGGTTTAAAAAGGGTAATGAATATCATGCAGTTCCCCCTCCTCTTACTAGGAACTACATGCCTCCACTAGCTGACTTATCTTTTGCAGGATTGGATGATTCTCGTTTTTAGGCCTACAACAATTAAGGCTAGTTGCCTAAGTATATCTAATGGTGCAAGAAAGTGTCAACTCCACATAGCATACTAGTGTAGAAATGACTAGAGTTGAATCTTGTTAGGGCCTAGTGGTGTTATCATTGAATGATTGGGTTAGTGATGATGATGAGGGATATTTCTCAATTCTATGATCCCAAAACAGCAGTCAAGCCTAGTTTTAAAAAAGACCGAGTTTATTAAAGCTAGAATAAAAATGTTTAAATCTGATAAAACTAGCTATAAACCTAGGATGATCATCATTCTTCTAAGGTGATAGAAAAGATTGGATGGGAAAGATGACTCAAAAACTGGGATTAAGGTTTTGGTGGTTTTTACTAAGGAAAGCTTGTTTTGGTTTGTAGAAGTCACAATCATCTAATAAAAATGAATTTGATTTTCATGAAAAGAGAATGCCTAGAATCAGTTTTAGGAAAGGGTACTGGTCATTGGAAGTTAGGACCAATTATGGAACAACACTCAAAGAACTAAATCATCAAAATAAATTGAGGTTTGTTCCAGCTGCAGTCTTAACTAGGCCTGGCAAGAATATCAGTTTAGTAACGCCAGCAGTATGTTAATCTGTCTTACCCCTAAAAAATAGACGTGAATGTTTCAGTATCAATAAATAAATAATTTTTTTCACAAAGTCCATTCACCTATTAGAAGGCCTTTTTATAAATCAACAGTACTTAATACGAGGGTTTCAAAAGTAAAAGTTAATACTGTTAAAGTAAATGATGTTAATACTGCTGGGCAAACAGCAGTTTGTACTGTTAAGGGAAATGGGGTCACTGCTGTTAAGGCCTCAGCAAGTTGTGTTTGGAGACCTAAAATGACTGATTTAAACAATGGCTCCAAAAACAATAGTGGATCATGGATCTCAAAAAGAGTAAATTATATTGATCCACAAGGCAGACTCAAGTTAGTAGTGGCTTGGGTCCCCAAGAGAAACTAACTCTCTTATTTTTGTGTAGGGGAATCCACAACAAGCTTTAAAGTACAAAGGAATGTTTGATAGTGGATGCTCCAGGAATATGACAGGGAACAAAGCCTTACTTACTGACTATCAAGATATTGATGGAGGTTTTGTTGCCTTTGGTGGAAGTACTAGAGGTGGTAAGATAACAAGTATTGGTAAGATAAGAACTAATAAAATAGACTTTGAAGATGTGTTTTTTGTGAAGGAACTGAAGTTTAATCTTTTCTTTGTCTCACAAATGTGTGACAAGAAAAACAGTGTTCTTTTCACTGAAACTGAATGTCTTGTTTTGTCTCTTGACTTTAAGCTAATTGATGAAAGTCAAGTACTGCTTAGAGTCCCCAGGCAAAACAATATGTACAACTTTGATTTAAAGAATGTTGTTCCTACTAGAGATTTAACTTGTTTATTTGCAAAAGCCATAATTGATAAGTCTAAGTTATAGCATAGGAGGCTGGGTCATGTGAATTTTAAAACAATGAATAAACTTATGAAGGGAAACCTTGTAAGAGGTCTTCCTTCAAAGACTTTTGAAAATGACCATACCTGTGTTGCTTGTCAGAAGGGAAAGCAACATAAAGCCTCTTGTAAGACCAAACATGTGAGCTCTATCAGCCAACCTTTATAGATGTTGCCTATGGACTTATTTGGACCAACATCTGTAAGGAGTATCAACCATAAGACCTATTGTCTTGTAGTGACTGATGACTTTAGTAGGTTTAGCTGGGTTTTCTTCTTAGCCACTAAGAGTGAAACTAGTGGGATTCTTAAGAAATTTATAACAGAAATAGAAAACCAATTAAACCATAAGGTTAAAGTAATCAGGTCTGATAATGGGACAGAATTCAAAAACAGGGAAATGGATGAATTCTGTAGGCAAAAAGGGATAAAAAGGGAATATAGTGTTGCCAAAACTCTATAACAAAATAAAGTTGCTGAGAGAAAGAATATGACCCTTGATTAAGCTGTTAGGGACGATGCTTGCAGGACTCAACTTCTACCTATAGTATTTTGGACTGAAGCAGTTAATACTGCTTGTTATGTCCTGGAATAGGGTTTTTAGTGGACCATAGCCTTCTCATAACAAGACACCCTATGAACTTATTATTGGTAGAGCACCAAGCATAAGTTTCATGAGACCTTTTAGATGTCCTGTTACTATTCTAAATACCCTAGACCCTTTAGGCAAGTTTGATAGGAAGGCTGAGGAAGGATTTTTAGTTGGGTACTTTGTAAATAGCAAGGCTTTCAGGGTATTTAATACTAAAACCAGAAAAGTTGAAGAGAATCTGCATGTAAAATTTCTTGAAAATAAACCAAATGTTGCAGGGCAAGGACCTAACTGGCTTTTTGATATTGATTCCTTAATAAATTCTATGAATTATCAACCAGTTACTGCATGGAATCAAACTAACAAAAATGCAGGTCCACAAGAAACTAATGGCAATACAAGTTTGAAGAAAAATGTTGATGCTGGACAAACCGAAGAAGAGAATGTATCTACTCAACAATATATTGTGTTCCCATTATGGTCATCTATCTCTTCAAGCTACAAGAGCTCAGATGACAAGGCTAAGGATGATACAGTTAATGATGATGCTTGTAAAAAGACTATACAAGAACCAATAAGTGAGTATGATCAAGCCTTAAAGAATGTTCTTTTTAAGATGATGGATCAAGAGAAGGATGCTATAGAGCAATCAGATGCTGTTAGAAAAGAGTTTAAAGCTTAGTGTGATCAGTGTAACAGCCAAGAGAAAATTACTAGAGCCAGCAGTACTAATAGTTTTAATACTGTTAGCACACCAGTTAATACTGCTAGTGCATCCAGGACTTTTAGTCATGTTGGACCATTAAGTAGACCATCATTTGTTCCTTTTAGTGGATCTTTTCCTATTGATGTTGCTAATCTTCCTCATGATCCTCTAATGCCTAAATTGGAAGACACTGCTAAAATTCAAAGTACTGGCATTTTTGACAATGCCTATGATGATCATGACTTGGAAACTCTCAACACTACTTATGCTGATCAAAGTGTGGGTACATAGGCTGATTTCAAATACATGGAATCTTCCACTGTTGTCAGTCCTATTCCCATAACTAGAGTACACTTTATTCATCCTAAAGCTTAGATTATTGGGGATTCAAAGTCAGCAGTACAAACAAGGAGCATGACAAAGAAAAATTCTAAAGAGCATGCTATGATTAGCTACATCAAAAAGTAGAGAAGGACAAATCACAAAGATTTCCAGAACTGCTTATTTGCTTGTTTCCTTTCTCAACATGAACCCACAAAGATATCTCAAGCCCTTTGTTGGAAACACGAAA
>BQNB010191633.1:0-11682 GCA_026074375.1 Tanacetum coccineum
TGACATTATGGAGATGGTTTCTTGATGTGCACAAAGCTCCTTTTTCATATCCGAAATCGTTTGATTTAAATCATTTATGTGTTGAGTATATGCATTAGATGATTTTTCAAAATTGATTTTGTATGACATTAAATCCCCTTTAGCTTTTGTAGAATTAATTTCCACCTTTGACGCATAATTCACATCCATAAACATCAACTGATTAGTCTTGGACAGTTCATTATTTGCTTCTTTGAAATGGTTATTTGAGGATTCTAAACTTTTATTTTTAGTTTTGAAATCGCCGATTTCACCTTTCAATTTATCAACTAAAGCCTTGTTTGATGATTCCAAAAATTTATTTCAGTTTTTGTTGTCATCAATTTCACATTTTAGTTTCTGAATTAAAGAAGCAAGCAAATCACATTCTTGATCAAGATCATCAGTTTCATCCTAGTCATCCTGAGCTCTATCATAACATATATCCAATGAATCAAGGGTGATATTGGTGTCACCTTCATCCGTCAGATATATGTCATTACTAGATTCAGGTTGCTCAGGATGTTCATTTTCCATAGCAAACACATTATAGTTGTCATTATTGTTTTGTACCTTATGCATTGGCTCATCATCAAAGATTGGTCCAGAATTGTCAGCTGGATCTAGAGTAACCTCTTGAATCTGTGCCATGTACATATAAAGTGTTTCCAATTCCTGATCATCAGACTCATCATCAGTATCATCTTTCCAATCAGCTTGTTCTGCATTCAACTGAACCCCAACTTCCTCTTGTTTACACAATAACATCTTTTCCTTATGATAAGCTGCATCCTTTACTCGTTTCGGTTTCTGACATTCCCTTGATACATGCCCATATTCCTTGCAGTTATAACACTGAATCCCAGACTTCTGCACAATCGGAGTACCTACATTTTCCCTAGCCCCAACAACATTGACTGCCCTCTAACTATCATACCCAGTGCCTCTGTTGATTCTTTGAGAATTATCTTGATTAGCTCTACTGGTGTTTGATGAAGTTTGAAGGTTGTTGTTGGTAGGTTTGTAGATTTTCTTAAACGAGAGAGAAATTAAAGCCATGAGTTTGTCAATCTCCTTTTCCTTTGACATTTCCTCATCTTCAGTAACTGTAGTAGGTTCTGGATCATAAGTAGGAGCAGAAGAGGTAACAATTGCTTTTCCTCTGTTTCTGGTAGATTGTTGTGATTTGGTTGAGGAATATGGAGTGTTTTGAGTAGGATGGTTTTGATGATGGTAAACTGGTTGTTGTTGAGCAACAAGTGCAAGTGGATTAGCAGTACGTGCTAGTCTTTCAGCTCTTATCTCATTGACTTCATTCTGGTGTTGCTTCAGGATGTCGTAAAGTTTATGATAGGGGATAGTCTTCAACTCTTGACTCTGCTTAACAAGTGCCACAAACCTTTGCCATTCTGGTTGTAGTTGAAGTAAGAACTGGACATTCACTTGATGATTAGTAACATGACACTGATTTCTGACAAACTCATTCATCATCTTGTAGAACCGTGAGTAATACGATTCAAGTGATTCACCATCCCGTGATGTGAATTTTCCAAACTCCCAATATAAATTGGTTTCAAGATCTTCAACATTGATTGATTCACCTTGTTTCAACCTTTAAATAACTTTCTACATTTCACATGCATTCGGACAAGCATCAACTATAAAGTAGATATCGTTATCTATCCCTGTGAGAATGATCTGAACGACTTCAGCTTCGGCATTCAGTTGATCGCGTATGTCTTGTGAAACATTCTTATAGTTCTCCATATACCTCTCTGTAGTTGTTTCAGAACTACCTTCAGCAACTGGAACTGTCTTCTCAGCCCATTGATACGTGTATGGTGGATTTTGGAGACAATAGTGGATGAGTTCACTGTTAGGTTTGGTGTCAATGTATCTCTTGATTCTGGATTTCCACTGAACGTAATTACCCGGTGCTAACATTGGTGGACGATCTTTGCTACCCGCTTCCATGATAGCATTATGAAGAGCATTCGATGATTGAGTTTGCAAATTGATATTTGAATTTGACATTTTGATGAAGTTGTGAATGGATATCGGATCTTAAGTGTTATGAAGTGTTGATTGTATTGTGGTGAGAGAGAATGCAATTAACTCCACGGGATTTTACAACTCTATGATTAAAACCGAGAAGGAAAAAGTTTACTTGTCAGGATTTTACAAAATCAATAGAAAAACTATGAAATTAAAATTGACATGTTTCGCTTGAGGGATTGCATATTTCGCTTGGTTAAACGTTGCATGTTTCGCTTGAAGATTCAATACTTGTTTCGCTTGAAAAATCAAAATTGCATGTTTCGCTTCAACTTCTAAACATATTTCGCTTGGCAAGTAACATATTTCGCTTCAAATTAATCTTTCATATTTCGCTGTTTAATTGACATATTTCGCTTGACAGTTTAACATGTTTCGATTCTACTTAAACATAGTTCGCTTGACCATTAACGTTCATATTTCGCTTGTCTTTTGTTAACATATTTCACTTCAAATTTAAACCTGCATGTTTCGCTTCACTATCAAACGTACATATTCCGCTCCAAATTTCACCTGCATATTTCGCTTCACTATTAAACGTACATATTCCGCTCGGTGTCTCTTTCGGGTGTGGTCCACAAACATAAAAAAACAAATTGTCCTAATCTTTGTAAGCTAAAATTATGGATCTATGTTTCTTGTTTAGAACCGGTTGGGACCACAAAATATTAAGCCAATCACAATTAAGCTTTGAAAATAAGCAACCAAAAAGCTAAGAAATAAGCTTGAAATAAGCTTGAAAATTTGCAACAAAAGTGAAGAAAACTAAGAGCCTAGTTTGAAGAACAAACAAAAAGATGGACGTGACCCTTGTGACTATTCTAAATTGAACCCAACTCACCTCATCTAGAAGAAAAAGAAGAAAATAAACCGAATAAGCTTAACAAACATATAAGCTAAAAAGAAAAAGTAAACCGTGAGCTTATGTTGCCAAATAATCTATGAGAGAAATAAGACCAAAGAAAGAAAGAAGAAAAGTAACCAAATAACCTAATAAGGTTTTGACCCGCGAGCTTATTAAGAGAAATAAGCCACGGTTTGCTTATGTAAACCACAAAAATCAAACACTAAACACCCCTTGGCGAGTGATACCATATGTTAGTCCTAAATATTATCCTTCACAACTAATAAGCAAACCCGAATAAGCTATAAATAAGCTCTATATGAGCCGGTTATAAAGAAAGAAGAAAAAGGAAGAAAAGAAAACTAGGAAAGTTAGATTAAGAGAGAGAATGGTGAGTTACAAGTGTGAAAATGTAACCTACACCCTCTCTATGTGTGGAGAGGGTTTCTTTTATACCCAAGCCTTCTAGTAGGCGAATGGGCTTTGTAACTTGGGCCGGGCTTGGCTAAACTTGGGCTTTAAGCCCAAAACATGGACAATATTAGATTACAATCCAAGCTCGTTGAACCCGACTAGCCTATTACAATACAAGACCTAGTTTGACTTTATAAGACTGATAGCATTCTTGTTTGACTTAATATAATTAAGGCTAACAAAATATGTTTATGAAGGGATCATTGTCAACAGGAGCAACATGATTGTTTTCCATGAGAGTAGATTCAGCTGTAACGCCTTGATGTAAACTTGGAGATTGTAATGCCAAAGATAACGATGAATGACTTGGAGAAGGTGCATCTTGATCAATGGTAGAAGATGAAGGTGTACCGGCTGAAGTGACTGAAACTAAAACTGCTGGAGCAGGAGAGACCAGTCTTTCAACACGAGTAGGTTCTAGGTATTCATCGAACATTGGTTAGAATAAAATCTCCAGTTCTTTATTTGTGGGGGTACAGAAGGTGCTGCAGGAACCAGATTTGATACGAGCCCTAAACTTATCTGTCTAGGCGTCAGAAAAGTAGGAGCGGGTCCTGTACTGAGTTGCATAGGAGCCATTGGCTCAGTCAGCTCATCAAATTAAACGTGAATAGTTTCCATGATGCGTCGGGTTCTTTTGTTGTAGATTCTATAACCCTTCCAGCTTAGTGCATAACCAACAAAAAATCCAATATCAGCAGTTGGTTGTATTTTTCCAAGATCCTCATTGTCGTTTGTAGGGTAACAAAGAGCACCAAAGACTCGGAAAAAAGTAAGATCAGGCTTCTTATCATGCACCAGCTCATATGGGGTTTTGTTATGACGAGTGTGAATGAGAGATCGGTTTTGGGTGTAACAAGCAGTGGCAACAGCTTCTGCGCATAGAAACATCAGAGCCTTAAAAAATATCAGCATTGTCCTAGCAGCCTCTACAAGAGTACAGTTCTGTCTTTCGACAACGTCGTTCTGCTCTGGAGTCCTTGGAATGGACTTTTGGTGAAAAATACCGACACGTTCATAATAGTTAGTCAGATCTTTATTGACAAATTCAGTGCCATTATCAGTACGGATGTATCTAATAGTTTTCTTAAGACTGACTTGTATTTGCGTCAGAAACTTAATGATGACCTCTGGGGTTTCATCTTTTGATCTAAAAAACTTAACCCAAGTGAACCGAGAATAATCATCAACGATGACTAAGATGTATTTCTTCTCGTTAATTGTTTGCTCCCGCATTAGTCCACATAAGTCCATATGAAGGGTATTAAGAACTTCCAAGTTGGTGTTTTCAATTTTGGGTTTGTGGGTATGTTTTCTACTTTTTCCTAATTAACACGCGAAGTAGAGATGATCTTTCACAAACTTCAATCTAGGTAAGCCTCGTACTAAATCATTTCTTGCAAGGTCATTGATGGTACCGAAGTTCAAGTGGTTTAAACGCCGATGACACTACCAAGATTTGTTCTTGGAGGCTTTGGACAACAAGAAAATTGGAGAGGACTTCATCATGTCTTCAACCGAGATAGTGTACAAATTAGAACCACGAGAGCTTTTAATTAATTCAACACCATCCGTATCTAGAATGTAGCAAGAATGCTTCCTGAATGCAACTTCTAGATCAGAGTCACAAAATTGTCTAACAAAAAATAGATTATGTCCTAGTCCTTCCACATAGTATACCCTGGAAATCACACTATCACCAATGACATAATTTCCATAACCCATGATAGCACCAAAATGGTCATTCCCGAATCTAACTGTCCCGATGAACTTATTCACAAAATTCCTGAGCCATGAGCGATCCCCCGTCATATGTTTTGAACAACCTGAGTCCAAATACCAAAGGACGATTTGTACGACCTGCATTTGAAAACAGACGAAGATGGAGAGTTTGGAAAGTTGGATCCCCAATTTTGGTTGGGTTCCTGTTGGTTAGCACAAGTAATGGCCTGATTCTCGTTTTGCTTAGCAGGTGCTACTTTGGGTTTAGTGAGCCTAGTTAAAGGGCACTGTTCTCCTAAAGTGAATATTCTGCCCGTGGGTCTCCATTGATGACCAACACTGGTAAGCACTTTGCCTATGGGTTTCCATACTTTCCTAACTTGCTTAGGTTTCCAAACTTACTTAACTTTGCGCACAACATTATGAATATTATGAATAGAGGGGGATGCCTTAACAGATTGCAAATAATCAACCACACACACATCATGATTTGCAGAAATTAAACATTTGTTACATGTTTGGCAAACAGAATCAGAATTCGAATTAATTACAGTACGCTTAGAGCTACTACTAGAATCAACACGATTCGTGGTTCTTAAGTTAGACTTATTTGTCCTAGGGTGTTCTTCTACTTTCTTCTTGTTGACACCTTTAGCTGGCGAGATCCTATTTTTCTTGGTATTGCTCCTAGGCTGTGATCCGCTAGCATTGGTGCAACAGTTTACTCCTGTAGAAGGAGGCACAGGGACATTAGTCTTCTGAGTGTTCAGTTGCTCTACATGTTTGTGTGTGTTACTATTTGACATGTCACATTGTTCTTCAAAAGTAACTTGCTTTTTCCTAATTAAAGGGGTAGGAGCATGCTTTTTATCTCGTTGGTAAAAGTCTTTCGGACAAGTGCCAATCGCATATTCTATGAGTTCCTGAGAGTGTTTTGTGTAACGGCAAGCAGAGACAATTAATGTATCTAAGGGTCTTTCAACCTTAGCTTCCTCTACTATTTCACGAAGGGTTTTTACACTCTCCTTAAGATGCCTGAGATAATCTAGATGAACTTTCCTATTGTTCCTATTGCGAGGGGGAACTGGTTCAACATCTATAGCATACTTACCTGGTGCAAGAACTGTTGGTTTTACATGATCCTTAGTGACACTTTTCATTTTATTCTGTATTTGGGCTTTCAAATTCTCATTTTCAGTTGTCAAGGCAGTTGTCTGTTCTATATGCTTAGCACGCTTGATCTTAATAGCATCATACAATTCTTTATGATGCTGCTTAATTTTTTCACTTTCTGCCCTAAAAAGCTTATTTTGTTCTTGAAGAACAGTGACCTTTTCAGTTAATTGATTGATCTAAAAATCTAAGGCCCTGAAGTCAAGTGTACGATCAGCTTCACTATGAGTCTCTTGCAAGTGAGAGATTTGCGTTTTCAATTTTTTGATAACGTTGTCCTTTCCTTGAAGGGAAGCTTTCATTTTTCCAATTACAAAGACTGAATCAAAATTAGGAGTTTCTCTAGTGGGTGGAGGTGGGTTGTTCCCAAATCTTTCTTTAAGGTTTTGACACTTTAACTGCAGATTCGAGTGATTCACCTCAAGATTGGAAAACCGTTTTACGAATTCATTGTGATTATCTTTTTGAATCTTATCCCATAAATTAGAAAGCTCTGCTTCAAGTTCCAGACAATGTGCTTCAACAATAGTGTGGGCATCATGCATTTCAGTAAATCTAGATACATTAAGCTCAGAATTTGTTGCAACATAAAACACTTCTTTGGACAAGCAGTCGGCAATTAAAGTATCATGTGCAATAAGGTTTTTTCGCTCAATTTCATCATGTTTCCTCTCGACAACATTTTGGTCAACTTCAGCTTCCAATTCTTTAAAAATGTCTTTCATTTCTTTAATTTCTTTAGTTAGAGCCTTTTGAATGCCCTCAAAATGTTTTTTAAGTGTTTTGAAAAATGGAATGATCTCCGTGAGATAACATTCCTTAGTTTGTTCAAAACCTCTTTCCCCTTCAGTGAGCCCAGTTGGTGTAATTCTCTTATTACAAGTTTTTTCAAATTCCAAAAAGAGTTGTATGAGTGTAAAAATATTAATTTTCACTTGACTCTTTGTTGGAAGCACCCTAGGGACAAGCGTTGCAGGTGTATTTGGCGGATACACCGTCAACGCTTTGATTGGTCTTAAGGTGGTGGTCTGCTCTTTGAGAGCTTCTTCTTTCATCTTGATAAGATCTTGAGACCAAAATATTTTCTTAGGGGTCAATTGCTTCTGTGGTGTGAAGGTCGCTAAATAATTCTCTTTCGAATAATCAGGTGGTGCAATCTTAACCTTATAAGTCACACACTCAGGGTCTTTCATTTTGTCATTCATTTTCCTCCTAGTAATTTTAGCTATCTCTAGGGTATCCTCTATGTTGTGCACTAAAGCCAGAACATGATTGTTTTTGATAATTTCATAACCATTATATAGAGCAGGCTAAACTTGCTTTGCATGGATGAGGCATAAAGGGTTCTTGTAGCCAATAGCTACCTTATTCTGTTCATTATAATAGGGCTTTGGTTTACACAACATGTGAACTGTTTGAAGAGATTGGTCTTGTTTGTATAATTTATTCTGGACCTTTTCTTTTAATGCTTTCATGTCCAAAAATTCTTCAAGGTATTTGTTTTCTTTCTGTTTAAAATCCTTTTTCAAAGACGTAACTTCTACCATTGACTTGTTATGGTTGATGGTAGAAGCAAGTTGCATTTTCACAGAATAAAGTTCCTTTTTCAAATTTTCTTCCTTAATATTACGGCTAGTGATAACTATTTCTAATTGTTCATCAATCTTTTGTTCTCTTTCCGTTAATTCAAACCTGGCCCATCTTTCATACAGTTCAACTTGTTCCTTATATGTTGCAAGTTCAGCAGTTAATGAATTATCAACTACTGTGTTCTGTGTTGTGTCAGAGATAGATTGGGCATGCGGTTTATGCATATCATTAAATATCATCATGTATGCATCATTTGGAATAGAAGATACATTACTTTATACAACTGGCACTGCGTTGTCCTTTACATACTGATCATACAGAATCATATTACTATCACTCGTATAATTAGCATGTGAATCAACAACGTAGTTTGTTTTACATCGTCATGCATCTCGTGTTCTATATGATGTTCACAAACAACATCTTGATAGTGACCATGGTGGTGTACCTCTGATAGAATGTCTGAATCATAAGACGGACCAGCTTCATCATAAACAGGATATGCGAATGATAGATTAGCCATGAACATAGTCTGTGTCGTAGGAGCCTCATCAACATCAGAATCAAAAGCATCACAGTCATCAGCTTGAAACACATTATCTACATTGAGTGCTAAGTCCTGAACAGGATGCTCATCCACATCTTCATCAATAGCGTTGTCTTGTCCACCTGCAATAAACAATAACTGCTCTTCATCTAATGCCACCCCGTTCTCCTGAGCTTACATCAGCAACATCTTGTCTTTGAAGTATTCGGAGTTATGTGGACACTTAGTTTGAGTGCAATTCCTTGCTATGTGGCCTATACCGTTGCAGTTGTAGCACTTAACCTGCCTTGCTTGACCTGGATTAGCATTCCCAACTCTGTTTTGTGCTCCCCCATAACCAGTTGCACCTGCACCCCGTGCATTATTCCCCTGTCCTCTATTCTGTCGACCCTAAACATTTTGAACAACAACCCTGCTGTCTTGAACTGTGGCTTGATTCCTTGGGTTAGATGAAGTTCTGAGTTGATTGTTTGTTTGAGGAAGGTACGTTTTGTATGATTAGGTGAGTAGGGCAAGTGTGTTGGTTAAATTATTAATTAATTTGTCCAATGGAGAGAGTCCCAAATCAAGTTGAGTGTTGTCAGCAAAGTGTGGTGGATCATATGTGGATGGTGGAGTTATAGATGATTGTGAATAGTACTATTGGTGTGAGACATTGGACATCAAAGGTAGAGGATCCATAGTATGTTGAGTGAATCGATCCAACATCATTTTTTTCTCATTGGCATGTGGCTCGTGTTGCTCTAGATAAGCATACAATTGATCATAGTTGGAGTCCCTTAATCCTCTGTTCAGTTTCACTGCTGTTACAAATCGACCCCATTCAGGAAACATGTTGTTCACAAACTTTAAGTTCAACTACATTCTGGACATGGTCATCTTGATGTTCCGCATGTCATTGATGAGTTTGGCAAACTAGACATAGTAGTCGTGAATGGTTTCTCCTTTGTTCTGACGGAACTGTTCAAAGTTATCATACAGTTATGATTCTCAATCTTCTTTGGTTATTTCCGAACCTACCAGGAGCATCTTCACATTGTCCCATATGTCCTTTGCATCAGTGTAATGATTGATGAGAGTGTAGATGTCCTTTGGTTACCCTTAAAGTAGGATGTTTGTTGCCCGAATGTCAGCGTTGTACCTTTCCTTATCTTTAAGTGAGAGGTCAGAATAGACTCGAGGTTGTTCTGGACCTAGATGTAGGGCACCTTCAGTACCTTCAGCAAGTGTTTCCCGAAAAGTTCCCATCTGAAATGGTCCTTCATCAATCGACTTTAGGATATTCACACCATTCTCTTTACCTCGACAATACAGACGAATGCGTTGTTGCCATGATGCAAAGTCAGTCCTATCAAGCATAGGTGGTCGGGTATCGAAACTGGCACATTGGATGTCTTCCGAAAGATTAGCCATCGTAATTGATTGTGAAATGATTAAGTTGATCGAACAATGATTAGTGATTGTATGTTAAAAGTGGTGATTGATTGTTTGAAATGGTGAATTGTTGTTCAGGTTTGTTAGGATTACAGGTTGAAATTAATCAATTTGAAGAATTTAGTCCAAAAGTCCAAAAGTCCACAACTTGTTGCCTTGTAACTCGCTATAAGTAACTCGCTGGAAGAGAGATGACAACTCGCTAGCAAGAAATTAAACTGACAGAGTTCCTGTTCATAACTCGCTAGAAAAATTGTCGTCAATTAACCTGTAACTCGCTATAAGTAACTCGCTGGAAGAGAGATGATAACTCGCTAGCAAGAAATTAAACTGACAGAGTTCCTGTTCATAACTCGCTAGAAAATTGTCTTCAATTAACCTGTAACTCGCTAGTCTTCAACTCGCTATTCATCAACTCGCTACCTGCAAGAATGGTTAACTCGCTGCCTAACTCGCTACCTGCACAAGACGACAAGTCGCTGACACAGTACTTACTGACACACAGTGTACTAATCTGACAACTCGCCAGTACAGTAACCTAACTCGCTAAGAAGATCTTCGAACAGTAACCTAACTCGCTAGAATGAAAATTTTGGTTTTTCACCTAAAAACACCTAAAAATTAACCTTGTGAATGTTTTTTCCTGGTTTCTTTTGCATAACTTGGTACTAGAAGGTTGTAGCAACTATAAAAACATGAACTTTAACATCACAAACGTCAAGATCAAAGAAAACCAAGAACAAGACTATAAACCTTCAAAAACCAAACTCTTGATCTAAACTAACCAAGAAAACGCACACACAATCTAGCTAATCATCCCATTGGCTCTGATACTAATTATAGGATATTAGAAATTATAACACAATCGAATGACTAGTGGATTAGCCAAGTTCTAGAGAGAGAAAGTGAGAGAGAACTTTCTAGTAAGAGAAAATGAACTTGTAATATGTAAATGACTAACCTACCTCTTCCATGGCATGGAAGATGCTTATACGGTTACAATAAAACCGGCCATAAGGCCTAAGTAGTGGGCTTACACATTGGGTTTAATACCAGGCCCATTACCGAATGTTATACATTAACTACTTAACTACGAGCAACAATAAAAGGTAAAATACATGGGGTGACCGAGTCTTTTTCTAATATCTAACATAATCCAATAAGGGTCTTGTGAAGATATGCAACTTGGATCTTTACAACTGTAAACCATATATTACACTACCAATCCAGTCTTCCAATAACTTAAATTACCCACCATTACGCACAATAAGAAAAATGAATTTAAGCAGTAGAAACTTAAACTAGCAGTAGTAATAATGACTTAGCAGTAGTATCGAAAATCTTCCCCTCAATTGGTGCATGAACATATCCCGATGGTTAAACACTTTGTCAATTAAGCTTCTTTTGAAACCAATATGTTAACCATCTCTTGAATCTTCAAATTCTATAGGCTTTTTGTAATGATTACTGATGAAGAAAACTCAGTATAACAAACTTGATGTAGAAGTATAATAACCCAAACTTGTGTCTTATGTCTTATACTATCCACGTGACTCCAAACTCATACTGAATACACACCTTGAAGTATAACTAGACCTCAATCTCTTGACAAAATCCTCATCTTTAATGAGACATTGAGCACTACAACGTAACTCCTTTAAGTGATAACAAGTTATCTTTAAAAGTTTACCAGATAACTTTTAAGATATGATAAGAACACACATTGCTAGATTTTGCAAGTCTTCATCAACACAGTATAAGCATGAACAAGTTATCTTTAAAAGTTTACCAGATAACTTTTAAGATATGATAAGAACACGTACCC
>BQNB010191634.1:0-11682 GCA_026074375.1 Tanacetum coccineum
CTTATTATCATCCCTACCATTCTTATCCTTGCTAGGTTCCCCCACGTTTCCTCTTTTCTCAACCTTCTTAATTGTTCCATTCCTAACAACCTCATCGGTCAATGTACCAGAAATCTACACAGCCTTCTGCATAGTCTTTGGCTCCATTACTGCCACCATCCCACGGATATGTGAAGCAAGGCCATACGCGTATCTCTCAATCTTCCTACTTTTAGGAGTCACTAAATGTGGATCTCACCTAGCCAGCTCATGAAACCTATCAGTATATGTAGCATGGCCAGCCCCGACCATGGCGTGATTCCACAACTCGGTTTCCAACTTTTTCATCTCATGACTAGGACAAAACTCTTCTATTATCATAAACTTAAAGTCATTCCATGACATACTAACAACAACTTCCCGTCTTAGCATGCGGATCTGAGAGTTCCACTACGTTAAAGCCTTACCCACAAATGAACCAGCAATGTATTTCACTTTTTGGTCAATACTACAACCACTCATATCCTGCACGGACTCCATTCTCTCAATCCATCGAGTAAGAACAACAACACCTCCCTTACCATCATATTCCTTAGGGTTACAAGCTAAGAACTCTTTATATGAACTGCCTACCCGGTTTCCATTCACTAACACATTCCTAACGTTCTCCTGAACATTCTCATTAACCACATTACCATTTTGATTTCCAACATTTCCTTGGTTACCAACCTGAGCTAAAATGGCGGGTAAAAGGTTCTGTAATTGTTGGGCAATGATTGTCGAGAAGTCAGGTGCTCTTCCCACACCCCCCATTGATTCCCTCTATATTCTCATTGACTCCCTTTATGCCCCCATTAGATCCTACCCCCTGGTCATTCCCTTGACCATTTAATTCGTCAACACGCTCATCATTACCTCCCCTAGGTCCTCTACCCCTCCTACCTCTACCAACCCGTTTACTCGTTCCCCCTCCTCGTTATTCAGCAACAGGCCGGCTAGCACTTCGCCTCCTCATCCTTGGCGGCATTATCTATACGAGGGAGAATAATGGGCAACGTTAGGTAGTGGGAAGACTAACATATATATAGAATATCTTACTATATATATAGATATACACATAATACCACCTTATAATGTCAACATCAATTTGTGTGAACGGGATTACTAAGTACGAGTAAGTTGTGATATTTTTATAACTGCGTTGGCTATTGTATTTATATCTGCATCCTTTCCCGTCGTTACTAAGTTTTTGAGCTGACACATCTCAATGACTGACATAACTAAAGCACCAAATCGTGAACAATCAAAAGCAAGCAAAAGCGGAACACCATGCACATAGAACCTATACACAACTAAATGACGGATCTTAGGTTATAGTCTAGGCCAACCCACCTAGTTCTCTATAACCTTGGCTCTGATTACCAATCTGTCACACCTTAAAAATGACAGAAACTGGATAATGCAACATAATGATCAATCATAACACAAGATACAATATAGAGAAAACTACAATGCATAAACTTCAAGTGTTCGAAGACTCAACTCGAACAAACCTGGGAGTGATGTCCTAAATCATAACCAATTCCCATCAATCTCTTACTATATCCAAATGCCCAACAATGGGTCTAATCCAAACTCTTAAAGGCAAAACTTCCTAACACTAAGAGCCAACAAATAAAAAGCAAAGCTCAACTTGAAAAACTACACACGGGATACTTATAAGCCTGCTATTACATATCACAAAACTATTCATCTTTCACTTCACCTAAAAATGATACTCGAAAACGTCAACAATAATATTGGTGAGCTCATAGGTTTAACCTTAAACCCAAAAGATGTGCCAATCATTTAAACAGTGGACAATAGTGCAATATGACAGTGAATATATGCAAATCACCCATGACTTAGAATCCCCGCTAATCATGTAACACGACCTAGCATTCCTGCTAGTCGATCACAATGCCTTAACATCCCCGCTAATTATGAAAAACAATTAATTTTGTCACTTATCGCACCTTAAGGGGTCCTCACTAAGCTGGGGCACTATATTAGGGCTGAGACCCACACTTGATATGACAAATCCTTTGCCAATCACCATTGTCGTGCCAAACACATAGTACACGCAAGTAAAATCACAACCCTTACATGTCAAACACATGTACATGCAAGTAAAATTGCATCACATATATTTACATAGCAATCATAAGCACATACTTGTCCCAAAAACAAAACCACGTTTCGCACAGTTCGACTAAAAACCAGTTCAAAACACATTTAAGTATCAGGTTTCCCTCAACGAAAAAACAATAGAAAATGGGGATACGAGAACTCACCTCAAGCAAGGCCCTTTAGCAAACTATATTTCAAAAATTCACACAAGCAAAATCAACGACACCCGACACAGAACTAGTCCAGTAATGTTCCCCATTTTAATCATTCATTTCCAAAACAGTTTCACGTTTGAAGCATAGAAGGTTAGATGAGAGGTCACGATTATTTTTCAACTATTTTATAAAAGGTGTGATGGTTGATTACTTAACTCCAAAAATACCACATCAAAATCCATATCTCAGTACAATGTACTTATACTATTTAGTAAAATAGATAAGTAACATAAGTAAATATTTATAATAAATACTTATAAATATACCTCGATAAGTCCATTCGGCACACTTAGTTACCGTAAATATCATCTTATACTTCACGAAATGAAACGTTTATATTTGCTAAACATTTTAGAAAGGTTTCGTGAAAAATTATATTTTTCGTCTTTTAGTCGACTTATTAAAATAATAAAATATATTATTTTTTATTATTACAAATATAAAAATAACGTTTTAAGTATAAAAATTTAAGTATATACTTTTTTGAAATTTCGGCATGACCTCGTATGTTTAAATTGCTTTTTCCAAGTTTATTAACCGATTATTCAAACAAATTCCCAATATCACTTTCCGAACCAATTCCAAAATCACATTTTCACGACGTTTACCAAGATACTTTCTTAAAACGACCTCAATATAATTTCACAAGTATTTTTCACTTCCAAAAAGTTCGCCAAAACACTTAAAATGACTAGTATAAGCTTATTGGGCTTTAAGGCTCAATAAGGGTTCGTTATAACTTTTACATATCCAAAATGCGTTCTAAGCCCAAAACCAAGGCTCAATAGCATATATAAGTCCAATATAATAAGTAACAAAGTAATCCGGACCATAATAAGCCCTCCCATAAGCCACGGCTTAATAGGCTTATTGAGCCGTGAACCCATAAGCTCCAAAATACATATATTAAGCTTGAAAATAAGCTAATAAGCTACGTATCGCATTTGGTTATCACCATAAGCTATAATATTAGTGCACCAAAATATGACATACTAGGATAATAACCAAAAACACCTCCCTTATGTTCCTATAAGTTGCCGTGAGCTAATAAGTTCAAAATAAGCTCATTCGAACCCTATAATAAGACAAAATAAGCTATATACAAAATAAGCTACTAGCAAATATATGTTTTTTAAACCATCTATGAACCACAATACAGAACTAACAAAAACTGATAAGTGTTAAATTGTATACATTAAATACCCGGGATTTTGCCAATAAAAAGCCAAGAAAACATGCCAAAAGATGGAAAATGTGTGCTTTTGTGTCTTAATGTGCAGGAAAGGGAATTAAAGGCAAAAAGAGCAAAAACGACCAAAACCGACAAGAAATGAAGAAACAAGACAAGAGTGAAGAATGAAAGCCAATATCAAAGCCGGATCAGTCTGACAACAAGAAAGGAAAGTCAATGAAGATCAAATTGAAGTCAAAGGATCCATAATGACAAGTTTGCAAAGTTCAAGGGCTTATTTGGATGTTTTGAAGTCAAAGGACCAAAGTTGTCAAAGTTAGAAAGGTGTTTTATAAAGAAGAAAAAGGAAATAGAAACCACAAGGGCCAAAGTTGTCCGATACCGAAAGTGATTTTACACTACACTCTTTTTTTCCATTAAAAAAAAAAATAAAAAAGGCTAAAACACAAGGGACAATTTTGCATTTTATCTAAAGATTCAACCTAAACGCAGGGCCACATTTCTCTATAACCGTCCCAACAACTTTTCCCGCCCAAAATCGAAACAAACCCAAATTCCTTTCTCCCCTTCTCCCGTCTCCACACTCAACCCTACCTCGTATTTTCCCCACCTCCACATCATTTAGTGCACGTGGCAGCATTTAATTGGTCCTAACACCTCATCAATCATCATAAACGGTTTAGATTCAAGTTTACAAAGATCCAACGGCTATAAATGAGCTTAAGTCTCACCTTCATCATCTCTCTCTTATAAAATAGGTAAGCTCAAGACATTCAGTGTTAAGTTAGTTAGTTTTTTTTAGAGAGATAGTTTAAATTTTCCTTTGTAATTTTCTTTGCGTTTACTGTTATCGAATTATGCTTTGTCAAATTCTTTCATGTCCAGTTGTACTCTTTGTTCTTTTCCTTGTACTCTTCTTTACTTAAGCAATAAAAACTAATTCAGTTGTTTTCATTTTCAAATTTTCATGTAATAAGCTGTTTTTATCAAATAAGCTTGTAATAAGCTCATTGTTAGTTAAAGCTGTTTTTTAAGTTCAAAAGTTGTTCAAATGAACTAAAAGTTTTTAATACTGGTTTGTTGTCTCTTAGTTCAAAAAATTGTTCATATTGAGTTTCATTTATGGAGGTTCAAGGATTAATTAGCTTAATTCCAGCTTATTGAGCTTATATCTTGTTGGTTTAAAAGGCAAGGTGCCACATTAGGTTTTGATTTGAGGTCACTCACTCAGAAAGAGTGACCTAGTTTTGAGACTACTTAAATCTCAGGTTTCAAATTCTAAAACTTATTTCGCATTTTATTTAGCTTATTTCATGAAGGCTTATTCTTTTAGTGTGTGGCCTTAATCCTGTTTAATAGTGTTTAGTTAGTTTAGATATCCAAAAATTTCAAGTTGATTAAAGCTAGAATGACTTAAGTTCTCATTTAGTCTTTAAGATCTGTCATATTAGTATAATAGCTAGCTGATAAACTAGCTTATTTCTCTACTTAAGCTAGGATTTTTAGTGCTTAATTAGCTTACTTAGGTGAGTTCAAGTTAGAGTAGCTATAAAGTTTTAGCAGTTTTAGTTTAAAAATAGATTTTAGATAAAAAATAGTTTGGATAGTGCATATTAATTAGTGTTTGGGATAAGGCCTGTTTGACTTCTAAAGTCAACATAATCCTGTCAAGACACTTTACTTAGGTGTGAAGTTTGACCAAATTGCTTCATGTCCTAAACAGCGTTTAAAATTTAGTTTGTAAAAAAAAATTCAGAGTGTCTGAGCTTTAATAAGTACTGCTAGCACCAGGACTGTTTTAGATTTCACCTTTAGTATTTAGGTTAAGTTTTTCAAATAGGAAATTTTGAGTTAAGCTTGGTTTAATGTAGGTTTCATATACAAGTAATGAGTTAGTTTAAGAGGTTTTAAGGTGGGAAAATTAGCCTTTGCACTTTTGGATTTTACCATCTTTTATCAGCAACAAAAAGCCCACTACAACCACCCTCCTAATAATTACTTAATTCAGTAAGTACTGTTGTTGTTCACCATTTTTCTAGTCATTTTTTTTAGCTCTTGTGATTAGGAGTTAGATTTTAGTATTAAGAACCTTTATAGATCTCCATTAGCTCTACATAAATCATCTCTTAATTTTCATTTCCAAGCATTTAGATTAGCTTAAAATTTCTTGCAAAAGTAGTATTGTGGCAGTCTAGAGTAATAGTTTATTTCTTTTTGATTTTTAAGTTTTAGTTGTTTTTATCAAAATCCTTATATCTAGGTAAACTCAATAATAATATTAGAGCTTATTTGAAAATTTTCAGTTTTCAAGATTTAGTTTTAAGCTAGTTAGCTTATAACCAATTTCTTAATTCTAGTTAATAAGCTGAACTTTAGATTTTTAAGATCAAATTCCTTTTTAATTTTGTTAACTTGTAGCTAATTTCTTTCTAGATATCCATAGTGCATATCATAGGTTTCATATAACATCTTGTAGATTTAACTTTCATTGAATAATAAGCTAGTAATATGCAAAAGATTAGAAAACTTAGTTAAAGCTTAGTTTCTGTACACAGTAGTAAAAGCTAGCTTTCTAGCTTATTAAGTTGATAAAAGTTTATAGTGTTTTTGTTAAAGTTGTAGTAAATAAGCTCTTCTTTAACTTTGTAGTTTTAAGTTTTTGCTGATTCTCATTTTTTAGATAAGCCACAAATAAGCTAATCGTAGGGTCTGTTTGGTATTTTCTAGATAGTTCAAGGTTACCCGTTTTAACTAGAGTGTAATTTTCTTTAGGATACCCCGCCTACCCTTTACTTTCTCTATTTACATTTTCTACCCTGTTCTTTTTAGGATAATAAAATAGTTTTTATATTTTTAATTTTAGTTTAATAAAATTAGGTTTTAGTTTTTAATTGATAAAATTAGGGTTCAATTAGTTTATAAAATTTGGGCATTTTTGTTACATTAAATTTCTGCACCTTTTAAGTAGTTAAAAACCATTTTTCTTTATTTTTCTAGTTTAGTTTGTATTTTCTGGGAATTTAAATAGATTTTAGATAATTACTTTTTCTTAAATAAATCATAGAAAATAGAAAAATAGTTAAAAAATTCTAATTCTTTTTCCTAAAAATTTCTTTTTAAATTTGTGATTTTTAGGTATAAAATTTGTTAAAAGTAGTGCCTTAGATTTTAAATTTCAGTTTTAGCTTACGTTTTTTATTTTCGTGAATTAAAATTTCGCGCTAGTTAATTGTTTTCAATTGTGCTATTCTATTCGTAGTGTAATCCAAAGTGCAAAAATCCTTTATCATTCTTAACTCAAATCCGAATTATTCCCAAATCTCAATTCACGATTTCGTTGGGATACGACCCGAGGAGAAAAATACTTCCCGGTTAAAAATATACGTATTGTGTTTTCTTAAGTGAGATTTTATCCTTTTATTTCTCTTGTTTGAGAAGTAATTTGGAAAGAATTTTCACGGGATTAATACTATATATATATATAAATTTGTACTACCAAATTTTGGCGCCGTTGCCGGGGAAGACGTGAACGATTTTTGAGGATATTCGTTGAAGTAGAGTTTTGAAGACCCTTCCTTTTTGGAAGTTACTTTGCTATTTTGTCTATATTTTATAAAAATACAAAAACATTCATTAATTCGATTCCAATCGAATTAGTTAAAAATAATAATAATAATAATAATAATAATAATAAACAAATTTGGATACTAGCTATCCATCTTAAACCATTCCAATTAACAACAAAATTAATCGTGAGTTACTTGCGAGGTACGACGGACCTTCGAGTTTACAAACTATAAGGTGAGTTTAAGGAAAAGTGATAGCTACTTGCTAAGAAGTCATTGCGGCTCGCTAAGCTTTTCCGCTCATTTGTGCGTATTCTTGGAGACTTATCGTGAAGCTTGTAATTGACGGTTGCCAAAAATATTTTTCTTTTTGTTTTCCTTCCTAATAAATACTCAAAATTGTAAATTTCCCCAAAAATAATCTTCTTAATCTCAAATTTGCTTCTTTTTCTTATTTTCACTAGTGCATGCGCACTCGTTCTTCCTTGGAATACACAATTCCGAGAAGACGTAATCGTCGACGTTCTCGGACACAACAAGAGGCATCCCTCTCATTTTGGATCCGATTCCAAATGGCCAATGATTTCGACTCTATGGTTAATCACCAGACCCGAGCAACTTCAAGCTCCTACCGGGGGGTTGAAAGTGCTATAGTTGTACCATCATCCAATTGCTCAAAATTTAGAATAAAATCATCTCTCATCTTAATCTTGTTCAAAATCGATTTTTCGAGGAGGTAATGATGAGGAAAGCCTTCTGTCAACATTCGTCATATTGAAGGCATAACGACTAATCAAAAGGTACCCTATTGTACCTAACACCACCATCAAACTTCTTCTCTTTCCATTTTCTCTTGACGGGTTGCCAAAACATGGCTTGACAAAGAACACCCGATTCTATTCTTACATGGGATGACTTAGTTTTAAGTTATCAACTTTTTCTTTCCACTTCTAAGACCACCATTCTTCGGAATGAAATTTCAATTTTCGACAAATTGCTCAAGAATCTTTCTCCGAAGCTTGGGAGCGTTTCAAGGAACTTCTAAGGAAGTGTCCTCATCATGGTTTTTCACTCATGCACCAATTAGATACATTCTATAATTCGTTGAGCTATAATGATCAAGATTCTCTTAATTCCGCTGCCGGTGGCAATTTTCTCTACAAAAGTCCAACCGAAGGGCTACAAATCTTAGAGAATTAAAGCCAAGTTTAGTTGTTCACAGAACGCCGTGATGCGAGTGAGTACGAATGCTCCTCCATCTTCTTCTACTTCTTCATCATCTAACTTTGAGTTTCAACAAATGGCAGCGGCATTAGAGGATAAGATGACTTTGACTTTTAGGAATGAAATGAATGAGATGAAAAATATGATGAAAGCTCTTGTGCCTACTCCCGTTCCGATTAAAGCGGTGGAGGAAAGGTGTACTACTTGTGGTAGTAATCATAGTTATAATATGTGCCCAATGACTAGAGTCCATACCATACTTCCCACTATATTCCTATCCACACAAGATTTAGACCACAGAGAGAATGCATTACGGAGGTTATGAGTACCCGGGTTTATCATGATAATTCCCAACAATTTCAACAAAACCGCTTCGTTTGGTTACCTCTTGTTTCAATTTGGAAATTCCGGATACCGTTTCTCCCAAACTTAGCAGCACCAAATAAGACCACCGGATACTAATAACCATACTCATCCACCTGGTTTTTCTTCAATCCAAAAGTAACCCATCCAATCAAGGGAATATCCTCATCAAGGAATGGTACCCTTACTACAAAGTCCACCACAAAATTCTCAGTTGTGCTTGCTAGTCAATTGGATACTTTTCAAGAAAACCACGATGGGAAGTATGCAGGATTATGTGGAAACCATATTACCAATTTAATGCTTAGGAGATTAGGTGTGAAGTTTCAAGCTACTTTACAAAAACCAAATCAAACTCTTTTAAAGTGAATTCAAGAATGAGTTGAAAATCCAACTTAATATTTTCTTGAATCAAACAAAATGAATTCCCAAATCAATTTGCAAAAACTGTTGATGGTTTCTTCCAAAATCAATCAACCCTTCTACTTTACTTCTGGTGGCACTTTACCTCTTTACCAAGTAATACTATCACAAATCAAAGGTGTGTAAGCTAGAGACATACGACTCGCGAAGGCGGACTTTCTAAGACACACCTGTTTGCCACCAATGTCATCCTCCTCTCCTTTGATGAGATGAATCTTTGACTGAGAAGGCCCCCCCACCTCAACCCCATACTGACAAGTCATTATTCCAAACCCGATGGTGAACCAAGGATAAGGTGCTACCGAAGCACAAAGACATCCAGCTCCGGTTAACAAAAATATCATGATCCGGTTACAGCCGGTTAGCAGTCCATTTCTCTGAGCATTCGTCACTGATCAAGTTAATAATTTCTCCACCTTCAACAAGAACCTTCTAAAAAGACCCCACCTTCCTATCTCAAAGGATGACAGCTCAAAAACAATAAGGAGAAGAAAAAATTATATGCATGCTTCATAAGTTTCTAGAGATGTTTCTGGTAAAGCTGCCTCTTCAAACATAGTGTAGCTGGAAGCGCTTTAGTTCTCATGCCAAAGTATACTCAAATGATGAAAGCTCTTCTTTTCTAACAAAGAAAACTTTTAGAAGAAGCTAAACTTCCTTTGACCGGAGAATTGTTCGGCTGGTGGTGATCATGGATGAAACTTCCTGAGAAGTTGGGTGATCCCGGCCGTTTCCTTATCCCATGTGACTTTACCAAGATGAGTAAATGTATGGCTCTAGCTGACTTAGGGGCCAGCATTAATCTCATGCCATTAGGGATTTATCAAAAGCTTAAGCTTACCCTGAAGCTTGTCAAACCAAGATGACCCTCGAGGTATTGCCAATGGATATTTAGCCATTCAACCGGCTAGTAGAGGATACTACTGTACTTGTAAGGGTGGAAACTATTTTTCCTTTTCCCCGCTGACTTCGTAGTAGTCGTTATGAGGTTAATACCTACCGAGTTCCCTTTTACTTGGTAGGCCTTTCTTAAGGACCGCACGGGTCTTAATTGATGTCCACGGGGAAGAGCTAGTGATAAGGGATGGTATGGAAAGGATAGTTTTTAAACCGGACGGTAGTCAAGACAAAAGAGTCAAAAAATCCACTGATGGAATTTATGATGTTCCGGGTTCAAGATGTTTGTGAACCTGAAGAGAGTGATCTTCTTCTCCCACATCTACTAGTGTTGAGAGTTTGACTCTCCTTGTGGAGAAATTATTCAAACAAAAGGAAGAAGTTAAGGACAAATATCTGAACCCAGTTTAGTTGCTAGAAGAAGGTCTTGTATTTTCAAAATTAGAGATTTTTAGAATCATTCACCAAGGAGGAGAGTTATTCTTCACCTTAATTGCTTCCCGTAGGTGCAAATTTCACACATTTTTCCAAACAATAACCTTGAGGACTCTTTCAAAATGGGGGGGATGAGGATCTTAACTTTATCCCAAACAAGGAATTAGACAAAGAGATCTCTATTCCATCCCAAAGAGGTCCAAAAATTGGAAAAGAGTGTGATTTTCCTTTTTGTGATGATTTTCAAAGTTTCAAGACTTTTTCAAACCCTCTCTTTGAGAAACAAGATGATTTTCCATCTAGAAATGACGAGTCAATTCTTAAGGAGGAGGTTCATAAGGAACTCTTAAGAGTTATTGAACCCTCTTTTAAAGACGACGAGGAAATCATTTCTATTGAGGTACATGAGGTTAAAACATGCAATCTTTCAAGAGAAATTTCTTCTATTTGTCCTTCCATTAAAGAAAGACTTAACTTTTGGAAAAACAAAGAAGTTTTGGAAAAGAATGAGATTTTGAAAAGAAATAACACTTGTGATTTTCAAATTCCATCATCTTCTTTGGAAAAAAAAAGGAAGTTGAGGAGCGAGATGAATCTTGAGGTTAAACCAATTGTGTCTTTACTTTGCCCCCATTGGGAATTGTGTTAGAAAATGGGCAACAAATGAGTTTGTAAAAGATAATGATGAGATTAATCAGGAAGTTTTCAAAAGTGATAACGAAAATGTTTTGGGATTTCATGATAATGAGGAAGAGGAAATTGCTTTCTTAGATGGGTTACTTGAAAATGAGAATTTCTTTGAAATGAATGATAAAAAGGTTGAATCTTTGGAAAGAAAGACTAAAGAGGATTTTGAAACAAAAGTTGAACCTAAGTCCAAAAAAGAGTTACAAGTTGTTCATCCCGACATTGAAATACTTAACCATTTTGAGACTACCTCTTATGTCGGGAGTGATTATGTGTTTTATGAGGATTTTAGCCTCGTGGATATAATATTCCCTGTGAACATTCAGGGAAAGATATTTGACCCAGGGATAACATTTCATGGGAAATCTTTTGAAAAGGATGCTTTTAAGGACAAGAGTTCAAAAGAGTTAGCACCATCTAAAGCTCTTTTGACTCTTGATGTTTTTAACCCACTCCACCCACCCTTAATGGACTTTTATGTTACCAAAGCATTTTCTGGGTTCATTTTTCTCTTGAACATCTTGTCTAAAAA
>BQNB010191635.1:0-11682 GCA_026074375.1 Tanacetum coccineum
TAACTTTCTAACGTACATATTTGGTCCTTTATGTTATACTATTTACATATGAAGCAAAGAACGAGATTATTTGTTCACAAAGAATGTCAGCGAAATGAAAGAAAAACATTATGAGAGCATGCTTGTAAAATACATATGCAAAACTCTGATAGAAAAAGAAGATCCGGACACTATACTTGGAATATTTTAGGACGTGCAATAGCTACAGCAGTTAAATATGGGATCTATGAGCTAATCGAGGAGTGCATATTAACCTATCCAGGCATAATATGGTACCGTTTTGAAGGGTTTAACTTGTTCCATTTAGCCATCAAAGAGCGTCAGGTACAAGTATTCAATCTCGTGTACCAAATGTCTAGTTACAAGACGTTTGCAGCAAGTGAGCTCCATGAAGAGGAACAAGAGAATGCATTACGCATTGCTGCAAAGTTGGCCCAACCTCATCGACTTAATATTGTAACTGGTGCAGCATTACAAATGAAATGTGAACTTCGATGGATCAAGGTTTTTTTTTAACGGCAGAAATTTATTAGATAGCTAGCAATGAGCTAGAAAAACTATTACATCATATTTGTACAAGCTTTTATTGGATCAAATGTCCAATCATACCACAACGGTTTTACTTTCCTATTACTATGATTAATCCAAGCATGTGAGTAAACTTTTATGTCATCAGCTAGAGTATCTTTCCGCGGAGGTTTAAGATCAAAGAAAACACAATTTCGATGTTGGAAAAACATAATCCATTAATCTTTGTTAGAAGAATAACAACCTTGTTATGTCGACACACAGGAACAGGCCATGAAACTCTATAATATAAGGCCTATGATTATTAGTCTGCAGGCCTTAGGCCCAGACCCAAACTAATTAGGTTAGACAAACGGTTATAAGTGAAAAGGCACGTTGGTTGGTCTCTCAAAACCATCACATCCCTTCACTGTACCGATTCATTATGTATATATAGATTAGGATCTCTGTAAACAAACTATCCCTTTTCACTTTTTAATATCAGATTCATTAAGGGATCAAACCCCGTCTTCTTTTGTTCTTTTTTATTCTTGTATGATGATGATTATTGGCATGATGCTTGTTTGATCAAGATCGATCCTGGAAACCCTTCCCCATTCTCAACATGGTATAAAGAGCCCAAAGGATCAAACAACACAACAATTCATGTTCAACCATCATTCAAGATTCAACCTGCGTTTTTCTTTTAAAGAAACGCAACCATGGATGCTATTTGAAGAAGAAAGAGATGTCGAATTAAAAAAGAAACTTTAGAACCGGTTACAACACCAATCCGGTGTTTAACCAAGAAGACGATGAATCCGTCAAGAAAACTGCAAGGGTGCCCAAGGAAGAACACGACACTGTTCTTTGCATGCCTACATGAATTGTAGAAGAGGCAAAAGATATATTTGCCGAGCATCTTCATCAATAAGATTTTTTGATGATAATCAAGCATCAAGAAAAGATCGAGCAGTTTTGGAAGAAAGTTTCAAATAGAAGACTTAGAAACACATCTGAGGTGGAATAATGAATATCTGCATTTCCTTAGTTACTACTACCTTCGTCCCAAATTAAATGTTCAGTTTGACTTTTCAAAGTCAAACTGGTTCAACTTTGACTTTACGTATCTTTGTGTGTGTTATATATACTTGATGCAAAATATTGATATGATGATTATGGGGTTTTTAAAAGTGTAACATTATTTCATTGGTATAATTTTTATCAAGTACTATATAAAACAAAAAAAATATATTTAAGGTCAAAGTTGAACCAATTTGACTTTAAAAAGTCAAACTTGACACTTATTATGGGACGGAGGGAGTATATTGTATAAAGAGTGTATTACTCGTATCATTGTTTACTCTCCTATCGCCAGGGGCGGAGCCATGTACTAGGTAGGGGGGGCCGTTGCCCCCGATAAACTGGCGATTTTTTTTTAGTGCAAAAATTGTATTTTTATGGCCTTATTTTTAGCTTGCCCCCATCCTAAATCTCAAATTGCCCCCGATAAGAGCTCTCTAGGCTAAATATCAAAAATCTATTGAAAAAGCTACTAAAAAGATGCGAAAAAATTTGCATAAAAGCCTGCTAAAAAACTGTGTAAAAACGTTTAAAAAGTGCTAAAACGCTAACTAAAAAAATTTGCGGTTTTGAAGATGTTTTCGTTAGATTTTTTATTTTTTTGCCCCCTAACGGCCAAATCCTAGGCTCCGCCACGCTATCTGGCTATAATAGCCTGCAAAATATGCTAGTACTTATATTTGGTGTACGATAATGATATCGTATAACTTGATGTAAAAGTTCTGCGTCGCTAGGTATGTTAATGCATTTATCTTCGCAGTTGTATACAAACATATATTATCTTCAATTCAACTTTGAAGAAAATGTCTATATCTTATGTAGCTTATACCACCTGCTAATCTGACATGTAATATATTAGCAAAAAACTCAAACTAATACTGTGTAAGAAGCATGGCCTTACAACCTGCGGTCCGTATTTTTTTATTTAGCTTGTCAGAACCCAAAATGTAGGCTTAAATAGGCCAAAGTTCTCTAAGATGATTAAATAAGACTCTGAAATGCATCCTCAAGATCGCATGTGAATTAAACTCGATCGAGGCTTAGGTGTGGGTATACAAGATCTTTATAAGAATTTTCTAAGACAGCTTGAGATTTTAAAATAAGCCATTTCTCATCTAAAGCTTAGTCGAATGCATAATCTATATACGGAGAGCTTTTAAAAGAAAAGCTACCTAACATTGGTCAATTAAATAGATGCACTGCGTTTGAGCTTTTTGGTGTTGTTAATTACACAGTTTACATTTATCTTTTAATTTTGTGTATTTGTGTAAGTTTTGTTTTATTTAATGTCATTTTACAACCGCTTACACAAGCTTCACGCACCTCTAAGCTCTGAATTTATTCAAATAAAAAGCAAAAAATATCTCCGAGACCAAAAAGTATACAGAACCTCAAATTTTCACAGATGACAAATTTTTTATATTATTTTTTTCTTCTAAGGGTTATTCGAGAACGCGTTGACTATTTTTAGAAAGGTCGAATATCCAATCACTAGCATGGCTTTGTAACGAATTTCTATCTATCGCACAAATATTACATTTAATATTATTGAAACTTGTACATGCGTCATCATGTAGTGTGTTCATAAGTAATTAAATATGCATGCTTCATGCTTATTAAACTGCAACAGTTAATGCATCATGTTTATTAAAGGTTAATGACATTTAATAGCAACGTACTTTTCAATTTAAATCGTTATCAGATACGAATCTAAATAAGTATTACGATACCAATCGAACTTTTAAAATTTGCGTTATTATCATACGTTTGCTTATGTGGCAATACTGGCTACCGGCTACACCGGTAAAAAAGACTACGTGGAATTTTTTTTAAAAATAACTTTAAATAAAGGTAGTTGTTTCACAATTAATATAACTTTTAAGACTTATTAAACGTTTTCTTATGACTTAAACAAATACAACCAAATACATCAGTCCCAAACAAAATATCCACATCTCACAACTTGAACCCCCTCATTTCTATATAAACCTAAAATTGACACTCCAAATTCGTTGATTTTGATAGGGATTAATAAAGGTAAGTCTTTAATTAAGTTAATTCATGCAAGTCTTGATATTTCACTTCAATTTTGTGGTTTTTTGTTGTTATAAACCCCGTAACCCACATTTTTAACGTTTTTGTTTATATTTGCAGAATGGTTAGCCTACAATTACGTTTCATCATAAGGGATTTATGTTGGCCCTCCTTTAGAGAATCTTGATGGTAACCAAAGATACAATGAAAAGATTTGGATTTTTGAAACTTCACATATGGTAGTTTTTTTTTATATGTATCAAGGCTTGCTACAACAATCCCTCCTGTTTGCCTTTTTTATTGTCCCCTGGAAGTGACTTAAGTGATGGGATTAGGGAGTTAAAAAATGAACAACAGTTAGCTAATTTTGTAGCAGCAGCTTTAGGAAATGGTGGGCACATTGATGTATATGTTGAACATCATGGATATGATATCCATGATTGGTTTTCAAAAGATAATTGATGATTATGATGATTATGTTGAGGATAATTTATAATGATTATATCACCTCTATTGAGGAACCACAATTGATAGGAGAATAAAAGTTATCATACCAAATAGGTGCACTAGCGATCCTATTTAAAAATAGGTATATCAAAACAGATCCTAAGAAAACCACTAGTACCACTTTGGTACTAATGAAGAGAAGCAAATGCACTTGTATGAGATTTGAACAAAATCAAATGTGGATCCTATTGTACAAAGTAAAACCTGGAATAGTCTATCCGGATCATGATCCAGACCAGCCCTGGAAAGATATGGTTCCCATCTTAGGAATGAAATTTAAAGACCATGAAGAGATGAAGATGATGTTGGCTAATTATGGTGTAGCTAACGGCTATCAACTTTGGTACAAAAGGAATGATTATAAATCATTACTGGTTTTATGTGGTAGGAATGTTAAAGAGGGAAGGTGTGCTAGTAAAGTAGGTAGAAAGGGCAAAGGTAAAGAGAAAGTTGCAGAGGGCAAAGGTAAAGAGAAAGTTGCAAAGGGCAAAGGTAAAAAGAAAGTTGCAGAGGGTAGCAAAGTTGTAGAGGGTAACAAGAAATAGACTAAACAAGCAATTAAGCTATCAAAGTCACCTTCTAAGAAAGGAACTAAAAAGAAAACAGTGGTTATATAGAGTTTGAGGTTAGGAAGCTAAATTTAGGCTTTGGTGTAAACTTGGAAACTCACAAATGTACATGTAGATTGTGGGATTTGACTAGGATACCTTGTATCCATGGTGTAGCAGCTTATGCATTTCAGATGAAGGATCCCGCTGAGGGTGTTTCTGATTTCTATAATAAAAAAGCATGGCAAAACTGTTATAGTAGTTTCATTAAACCTGTTGGTGGACAATCAATGTGGGTCAAAACTGGACTTCCACCTTCAATGCCTCCTAAGAAGAGGGTAATGCCAGGCAGGCCTAAAGGCAAAAGGCAAAAGCATCCAAGTAAGGTAAATGATTCTAGCTCTCAAAGGGTATCCAGATTTGGAAAAACTATGACTTGTAGCAACTGCTATCAGAGAGGGAATAATAAAAAAAGATGCAAGAATGAAACAGTTGATCTACCACCAAAGGAAGTAAGGCCTAAAGGGGAAAAAGGGTGGTCAAAGTGGTTTTGAGAGTGCAGCAAGTGCACTAAAGAGGAGAAGAATGGATGCAACTGCCAGTGGTAGTGGTAGTGGACTGAGTGAGGTAATTGTTTGCTTTCTTTAAAATTATTTAATGGTTTATAAGTTTATCAAACATTTTATAAGTTTATCGACATTAAGCTTATGTGTAATGCAATCTTGTTAGGAAGAAGATGCAAATCCTGCAAATGCAGATCATGCAAATGCAGATCCTGCAAATGCTAATCATGCAAATGCAGATCCTGTAAATGTAGATCATGCAAATGCAGATCTTGAAGAGATGGAACATGTAGAGATGGAACAAGTAGAGATGGAACATGTAGAGATGGAAGAACCTATGCACATAGAATAACCTGTTTTGAGAAGAGGTTTAAGACTGAGAAGACCATCACATAGGATCTTTTTGAACAAATGGAAAAAACTATTTCAATTTGATGAACATGGAACAGGTTCAACAGCAGAGAAGGCATTTGACATTAGTGATGAATGAAAATATTATGCATTAGGATTTATGTATTATGGATGTTGCTTTTTAGTATGGTCAAACTTTTATGTATTATGCAGTGACTAGTGGAAATGGTCCACTAATTTTGTAAACATCATGAAATGAATGAAGTTAAGAGTTGCTGCTATTCCATATCTTTTTACCAAGAAAAAAGACAACATTTTATTTCAGTTTACTAACTTCTATTACAATTCATTTCATCAAGTACAAAATGACAAACACTAACATGACCATTACAAGTCTCTTATAGAACACACCATTCTTTCTACACTCCTTGAGTTCCTTTTCCATGTTCATGAATTCAGTCTTCAACAAATGCATATCATTTCCCATTTCTGCAATCTGTGTGTTATCAGTAGGTTGCTTTTGTTTATTTTGTCTTCCAGCTTATTGCATCAAATTATACATCTCATATTTGTAGTAATCACTTGGCAATCCATCATCAATAAAGTAGTAAGCATCACATTGATTTCCAGACCACTATAATTAAAGTTAAAATTAAAAGTCAAAATTAAAGCAAGAACAAAAGTCAAAATTACAACCAAACCTAAATCAAATCTTAACAAGAAACCACTTACACTTGGATGAGGGCAGCAAAGAAATCGTCTTGCAGGATTGGTCAAAGTTGTGGCTTTTTGAAGAACCAATGGCAATGGATTTTCGCATTCACAAAGATATTGACCCTTTTCGTTCTTCAATTTGGGGGTTTTCGATTTAAAAGAAAATGAAGACATGTTTTAATTTTTAGGGTTGTATGTGTTAGTGTTTAGGGTTGTGTATGTTGGTGTTTAGGGTTGTGTGTGTTTCAATTGGGGAAGAATACTTATAAGGGGAAGAACACTTATTAGGGGGCTGACATGGAACCAAACGGTAAAAAAAAAGTGACATGGCGTACATGTGTCATGGTGACGTGGACTTTTGTAGGTAAAAAGGGTCAAGTAGCTGATATCAACACAAAACATACAAAGTTCGATGGGTATTGTGATACTTATTTGGATTCGTATCTGATAACGGCTCAGATTGGAAAGCACGTTGCTATTACATGCCATTAACCCCTTATTAAACTGTCCAACAATTTATTAGCTATTATGTAGTAGATTAGTTGTTGAGATTTTTATTAAAAGAAAAGATATTCCCTACTTCATATTCTTACAAATCTTTCTATTAACAGAATTTTGACATGTGAAAAAACTGACGGTTCACATAAAAAGAGATAATAAGTAAAGAACACTTGTAATATTTTTTAAATGGATAAAATGATAAGTAGAAATAAAGTTTAGGAGGATATAGCAATGCTCAAAGATATTATATAATCAAATGAGAAAAGAAAGAATGGGACACTAAAAAAAGAGGTAATTTGCACACTTTTGTATTTTATTTGCACACTCCATTATCCAAATTGTTAAAGCATGTTGCAAATAATGTACAACTGTATGATGAAAAAAAAGTGTCACAATAAATATTAGGAGTGTCCAAATCAATTAAAAATAGATATATGATGTGTGCTAAAACACACATCATTTTTACCTTATAAAACACTATTAATCAGACTAAAAGTGCTAAAATATGGATAAATATCGTGCATATATGCTTGTTTGGTGTTTTTATGTCTTGCATGTAATACGGATTGAAAACAATGCAAAAACGGGAATTATCAGGTTCGTTTCGATTAAGAGTGCTTAATATCCAAGATCAAGACAAAGTCGTGAAAAGTTCCCGAGCATGCCATTGGAAAGAGCACGAGATTACGAGTCCAACGGTGCTCCCGGATCTTATTGGGCCAGCCCGTAACCCACTTAATGGACCGGACCAGCATAAGCCCAACATTAAGCCCAACAATGAAATAATAAGTTCTGAATTGATGATGATGACGTCACCATGACGTCTTGGCATGTGCAGCTTAAATTAATTCTACAAACCTCACGTGACCGAGCACTACCATTTGAAGGACCAATTGATAAAGGACACATGGAGTTGGATTTTGTTATAAATTTCATTGAGGAGCAAATCACGTGCACATGAAATAAATAAAAAAGCAGATCACGTGCTGAAGCACTCAAATTTAGAAGAGCAAGTAATGTTATGCCGCGTGGCATAGCAAGATTGACACTTCTCAATTCATTTTTCATGGTGCAAAAATCCAACGGATGACATTATCTGCGTACGAGGTACGCCAATTTTTAAGGGCATGTGTCATCAAGATACCGGCTAGATTTCATACCTTTTACATCACAATCCGTGTGAAGCTTGATCCGATGCAATGATTGGCTAATAATGCCATAATGATTGAGTGAAAATTACATTTTACCCCCTCCTTGGACTATATAAATCCACACGCTACCCTTCAATTTGGAGACCTAGTTTTTTTTAGTTTTCTTAGTTATAGTTTTTAGTTTTTAGCTTATCAAAAGTTTGTAATAGCTTATTTCAGTTTTTCTGCTTATTGTACTCTGCTTATTTCACAAGCTTATTATAATGATGTAATAAAGATGGTTTGATGCTTATTGAAGATCTCGGTTTGATTATTTCTTGCTTATTTGTTCTTAAATCTTTGTTTTCGTGTAGCTTATTCTATAAGCTAACTTTTCGTGCTTATTCTCACAACTTATTATTATCAAAAGTTCTTAAAAGCTTAGAAAGTGACTCCTAAAAGCTCTCAAAGCTCATTCGATTCATTTTCATTTGTTTTTAAGCACCTTTCGAGATAATAAGCTAAAATAAGCTCGAATATAGCTTATTGTTGTGCTTATATCATTTTAGTTCGATTAGAAGCTCATATTTTCTAATAAGATAAGCTTCTAAATAGCTTATTTGGTTAAGAGTGAGCTTATATTGTTTAGATAAAATTTTCGCTAGCTTATTTGCTTATTCATGTTGATCTTAGTTGTTTTAAAATGCTTTTAGCTTATATAGATTTCTAGTTGTTGTTTTCGTGTGCTTATCAATTTAGTTTTGAGCTTATTTCATTTTCGTATTAGCTTGTTAAGTAGTTTTAGCTCAAATCTCGTTTTAGCTTAAATCATGTAGCTTATTAATTTTTGCTAAGTTTTAGTGCTTATTTCGTGATAAGAATTGCGTATCTAGTTTGTTTATTGCTCTTGGATTTATTTGATAGCTTATTGTGTAGTGCTTAATAGTGATTTGCCTCGTGAGATTTGCTAGTGCTTAATCAATTTCAGCTTGTTTTAGTTTTCGAATGTATTTGTTTGTTACCTATTTGATATAAGTTGTGCGTGGCTTATTCGAGTCTATTCTGAGCATATTTAGTATAAACATTTCTGGCTTATTAAAGATAGCTTATTTGAGTGTATTAAGTTGAAGCTAGCTTGCATTCGTCAACTGGTTTACGTTTGGCTTATAGAATTCAAATAGGACCACGCTTAGTTTTTGTTAAGATTGGGCCTGAGTGACGTTGGGCCATGTTTGTTTTGTAGAAAATTTCTGTTGGGCCTAGTGGTTATGTTAACAGTAAGTGCAAATTGGAATTGGTATAAACTGTTTTAACCATAACAGTTTGTTTTCTTTTTGTTGTTTTTGGTACCGGTCAACTCACGGGGCGCGGAGCTTAAGGGTTTATTTAGCTAGACCGAATTTGATTATTTGCTTTAGCTAAATAAATCGGGTGTTATTCGTTTAATTGCGGGTTTTCAATTCGGTTCTATTTTCTATCCTTTCTCAATTCGGTTCGATTGAGAATTAAGCGTGGATTTGAAAAAGGGTTTAATTAATTAATAATCTTTGATTATTTAGATTTGTAGTTTGAATGTTTTAAAGGGCAAAATCCGGAGAAATAGTCAAACTACACATCTAGTAATTAATACTCCCTCCGTCTCATTTTTATTGTCCATGTTTCCTTTTTGAGATATCCCAATTTAATTGTCCACTACTAAAAATAGATAGGGAAGTTTGATCAAGTTTACTATATTACCCCTGTTTAAAATTATTATTACAAACTTTAAAGAAGACTTTAATTAATTAGCTAAGGGTAAAACTGTCATTCTGTCTAAAAGTAAGAAAGATAATGCAGTAATGAATGCACTTTTCTTAAACTGTGTGTTTTTTGTCGGGAGACAATAATTTTGGGACGGATGGAGTATCTTTTTAAGAGATTGTTGTCAATATAAGCCAACGTTGTGAGATAATTATTTTTTCTAAGGAAATTAATTCATTAAGTAAAACCTTAATTCACACTTAAGAAACTTTCCACGTCACTTAAGCAAGCATATCTTTTTATATAGTTCTTTTCATTTAATTGATTTGCTTATTTGTTAATCAGTATAATCTAGTTTAGTATTATTTTATATTTAGTCAAAAACCAAAATATTTGTTATTCAAGCATCAAACAAAACGCTTTCGTGAATTTCAAATTCATCTCTCGTCGGGATACGACATCCGGGAGATAAAATATTACTTTCCCTTAAGTAATTGTCATATCAAACGGGAAACTCTCTATACTATTACTATTTGATATTATATTATATATATTTTATCGAATCAGTTTTTGGCGCCGCTGCCGGGGAGAGGTGTACGATTTTCGCGAAGTGTTTGAAGTTAGTGCCTTGAAGATTCTTTTTTTGGAAAGTTTATTTTCGTACTTATTAAAAATATAAAAATAAATAAATAAATAAAATAAAATAAAACCAAAAATATTTTTCTTCTTATTTTAGTTTTATTTTCCCTTTTCTTTTATAAATATTAAAAAAATTCAAAAATATTTTTATTTTTATTATTATTATTATTATCATTATAAAAATCTAAAAATATTCTCCTTAACCTGTTATCCATTTAATTCTTTCTCTTAACCTTCTATTTTGTTTAATTCTTATGTCGTCATTCGATCATCGTAATTGTTTTCATTGTGGAAGTCTGATTTATGGTCTACGTTGTCATAAATGTATCTGCGAGCAATGTGAAAATAATCTTATAAATGGATTTTGTTCGTTATGCGATTTTGGTGCTGGAAATTCGTTCGTTTATAATCCGAATCCGAATTCTTTCAATAATTCTCAAAAAAATTTCGACCACCCTCCACAACCCATGCCTCCCATTTACGATGATGACGATGATGAGGAGAGTTCTATTCCTTTGAAAGAAATTATTTATCAACTTTCTCCGTCTATTGTAATCACACCCGTTTTACCGACTATGGAGCCCGAAGAATCTCTCATCATGGGGAATGAGGAACTTAGCACTATTCCTGAAAAGGAATCGGACGAATTCATAAAGTCTAGTGTTGAGGACCTTGTTCCAATCCTAAGTGAGTCCGAGGATACATCCGGGAGTGATAGTGATTGTGATTTACCTTCGTGTGATGATTTCTCTCCCATTAACGTTTATGAGGAAAAATCCATGACTTTCTCTAACCCTATTTTCGATTCAAATGACGATTTTACCTCTAGTAAGGACGAGTCATTATCCGATGAGGACGTTCCGGAAAAAAACATTAAAATTTACTCGAACCCTCTTTTCAAATTCGATGACGAAAACATCTCTAGTGACGTAAATCCTCTTTTGGATGAGGTGTTAGAGGACATCGAGAGCGAGGACTCCTATGTTTCTAAACTTGATGAGCCAGATTTGCTAGTCACACCTCTCTCTGCTTTTAATGAGGATGAATGTTTCGACCCAGGAGGCGATATTGTTGTTTCTACGGATATTGTGGACGATTATTACGACTCGGAGGGAGACATTATCTATCTTGAGAGCTTACTTATTAAGGACACTACCCCTAATCTCCCTCCTGATGTATTTTTAGATCATGACCCGAGAAGTTTAAAGGATAAACTTGATAAAGAAGATTTGAAGAGTATGGTCAATGTTTTCGACCTCGGCATTCATAAGAAAACTTGTTCTCCTACATATGTGAGCTTACCCTTTGAGGATGGCCATTATCTTTCCTTCACATATGTTATTCGAATCTTCCTTCCTTATTTCA
>BQNB010191636.1:0-11681 GCA_026074375.1 Tanacetum coccineum
GACTTTTCCCGTTGTGGAACGAACAGATCATAAAGATTATTCAACTGGTCATAATCAAACGATTTGATTAAATCACTTAACTTTGATCGACTTTCTTTGTCAGGACGAATTGTTTTGTCAGATTCATGGGCTAACATTAATGCAAGATTATCATTATAGCAACCTATATCATACAGACGAGGATTCGCTCTTTGAGCTTTCTTGAGGAACTCAGGTTTTGCAAAACTCGTTTTACAATTACGATTAAGCATATTTATTGTTTAAACAGATTGACCGGTTTTATATACAATATCATCTAAAACCTTGACTTTCTTTTCTAAAGCAATGACCTTATCTAGTTCTTTGTCTTCACGAGTTTTGTAAAACTTAACCTGAGCCTCTTTTTCTTGTGACATTATGGAGATGGTTTCTTGATGTGCAAAAAGCTCATTTTTCATATCCGAAATCGTTTGATTTAAATCATTTATCTTTCGAGTATATTCATTAGATGACTTTTTAGTTTCAATTTTGTATGACATTAAATCCCCTTTAGCTTTTGCATAATCAATTGCTACATTTGACGCATAATTCACATCATGATACTTATCAAGTTCTGCTTGGAACTTCTTAAGGTCTTTGAACATTAACTTATTTGTCTTAGACAGTTCATTGTTTGCTCTTTGAAATGGTTATTTGATGATTCTAAACTTTTATTTTTAGTTTTTAAATCATCAATATCACCTTTTAGTTTATCAACTAAATCCTTGTTTGATGTTTCCAAAAATTTATTACGGTTTTTGCTGTCATCAATTTCACATTTTAGTTTCTCAATTAAAGAAGCAAGCAAATCATGTTCTTGATCAAGTTCATCAGTATCATCATGGTCATCCTGTTCTCTATCATAACATATATCCAATGAATCAATAGTGATATTAGTGTCACTTTGTTCCTATAGATATATGTCATTAACAGATTCAGGTTGCCCAGGATGTTTATTTTCAATGGCAAACATATTATAATTGTCATTATTGTTTTGTACCATATGCAATGGCTCAACATCAAAGATTGGTCCAGAATTGTCAACTAGATCTGGAGTAACCTCTTAAATCTGTGCCATGTACATATAATGTGCTTCTAACTCTTGATCGTCAAACTCATCATCAGTGTCATCCTTTCAATCAGCTTGCTCTGCATTGAACTGAACCCCAGCTTCCTCTTGCTTACACAATAACATCTTTTCCTTGTGTTAAGCTGCATCCTTTGCACGTTTTGGTTTCTGACATTCCCTTGATAAATGCCCATAATCCTTGTAATTATAACACTGAATCCCAGACTTTTGCACTACCAAAGTATCTACATTTTCCCTAGCCAACAACATTAACTGCCCTCTGATTTTCATACTCAGTTCCTCTGTTGATTCTTGGAGAACTATCTTGATTAGCTCTACTGGTGATTGATGAATTTTGAAGGTTGTTGTTGGTAGGTTTGTAGATTTTCTTGAATGAGAGAGAAATTAAAGCCATGAGTTTATCAATCTCCTTTTCTTTTGACATTTCATCATCTTCAGTAACCATGGTAGGTTCTTGATCATAAGTAGGAGCAGAAGAGTTGACAATTGATTTTCCTCTGTTTCTGGTTGCTTGCTGTGATCTGATTGAGGAATATTGACTGCTGTGATTAGGATGGTTTTGAGGATGGTAAGCTGGTTATTGTTGAGCAACAAGTGCAAGTGGATTAGCAGTATGTGCTAGTCTTTCAGCTCTTATCTCGTTGATTTCATTCTGGTGTTGCTTCAAGATGTCATAAAGTTTTTGATAGGAGATAGTCTTCAGCTCTTGACTCTTCTTAACAAGTGTCACAATCCTTTGCCATTCTGGTTGATGTTGAAGTAAGAATTGGACATTCACTTGATGATTTGTAACATCACACTGATTTTTGACAAGCTCATTCATCATCTTAGAGAACCTTGAGTAATTCGATTCAAGTGATTCACCATCCCGTGATGTGAATTTTCCAAACTCCCAATATAAGTTGGTTTTAAGATCTTGAACATTGATTGATTCACCTTGTTTCAACCTTTCAATGGCTTTTCACATTTCACATGCATTAGGACAAGCATCAACTGTGGTGTAGATATCGTCATCTATCTCGGTGAGAATGATTTGAACGGCTTCAGCTTCAGCATTCAGTTGATCGCGTATGTCTTGTGAAACATTCTTATAGTTCTCCATATACCTTTTTGTAGTTGTTTCAGAACTACCTTTAGCAACTGGAACTGTCTTCTTAGTCCATTGATACGTGTATGGTGGATTTTAGAGACAATAGTGGATGAGTTCATTGTTAGGTTTGGTGTCAATGTATCTCTTGATTCTGGATTTCCACTGAACGTAATTACCCGGTGCTAACATTGGTGGACGGTCTTTACCACCTGCTTCCATGATAGCATTGTGAAGAGCATTCGATGTTTGGGTTTGCAAATTGTTATTATTATTTGATATTTTGATGTAGTAGTGAATGGATATCGGATCTTAAGTTTTATGAAGTGATTGAGTCTTAAGAATACACGGGATTTTATAATTCTTGATAAAACCGAGAAAATAAGTTAATATTTCACGGGATTTTACAAATCAAAGAAAAACCGTATAATTCACCTTATGAGAATTATATGATTCACCCAAGAGAAGTGTATAAATCACCTAAAAGAAGTGTATAATCCTCCCAAGCAAAGAGAATAAAATTCCCCAAAAAAACAGTGTATAAATCACCTGTGTAAAATCACACGTATAAATCACATGTGTTAAAAAACACACGTATAAATTGCCTGTATTAAAACTGCGTATAAATCGCCTGTGTTAATTTCACACGTATAATTCGTCTGTGTTAAAGCTGCGTATAAATCGCCTGTGTTAATTTCACACGTATAAATCGCCTTTGATAAAACTGCGCATAAATCTCCTGTGTAAAATCACACGTATAGTTCGCCTTACCAAGCGTATAAATCGCCCAAAAATGTTCGAAACTCAAAAATCAAGAATCACCAAAAGACTCATTTTTTAACGTTTTTACTTGATTTTTCTTGCACAACTAAGTATATTAAAGCTAGGAGGACCTTAAAAATTCAAACTTTAACGTTTTTAAGATGAAAAATTTGAAATCAAGAATCAAGTACAAAAACCCTTTTTTGGAACCAAAAACCAAAAAGATCAACCTTTTTATGTTTTTTCAAGGATTGACTTGTACTTCTAGCCTATTTAAAGGTAAATAAACAAGAAAGTTGCAAGATTTATGGTTTTTGAACAAAAAAAATGAAACCTTCTTTTTGTATAGTGTTCGAACCAAGTGAAACAAAGAAAAAACTAAGAACAAAATCACTAAAAACCCCTTGGCGTATGATACCACATGTTATCCCAAAACTTAATCCATATCACAACACAATAAGCAAACTTAATAAGCTATAATAAGCCAAAAATAAGAAGAAGAAAGATAGGAAATGAAATGGTAGAATATTAGATTAGAAGAGAGAGTTTTGGTGAGTTACACATACAACAAAATGAAGCAAATGTAACCAATACCTTTAGCCTATTCCTTGGTACTTGGGCTTTCTAAATGGGTCGGGCTTGGTTTAACTTAGGCTTTGAACCTTAAACATGGACAATATTAGGTTACAAACCAAGCCCGTTAGTACCCGACTAGCCTATTACATTACAAGACCTAATTGACTTAATAAGACCGATAACTTTCTTGTTTGACTTAATAAAATTAAGGCTAACAGGATGGGATTAAGATATATTGGATTTGTTGTTTTGGTGAAATATTGTGAAAGTGTATGAAGGGATTAGTTTAGAAGGATTTTTGTTGTGGTGAATGAAGTTAAATTAGTAGATTATGAAATGTATAAAAATTGCCCCAAAATAGTTCATAAATTAGGATGGTTTAAAACTATTTTGACAAGTTAAAACTCTAAGAATACGATAATACACTTAAATACGATTCCGTCGATATAAAGAACTGATGTGGAGGTTGTGAAGACTTCACATGAACTGTTTACAATCCCCTAGGCAGTGTACCTAGTCGTTGTAGTGTAGTATAGGCAAGACTCGGGGGTTGTTATCGTTCTCTAGGGGAATAGGTTGGGAAGGCTCGAACACTGTCTAACAGAATTCTAAGGGGTTAAGAGAAGATTCTTTTTGTGTTTTCATATTTTTAAGAAAGCAAGTAAATATCATGGTTTTAAGAGGTTGGTTTGTTTTAGCTAATTAAACTAAATATAATCTAAACTACTAGTGATAACTTTATGATAAAAAGATGTATTTACCCAATCATGCACTACTCCTCAGATTGCTTCTCCTAGATCTGTTGCTTTGTCACACTTGTGATGATCTATGTAAGTATTTACTAAGTCAGGAACGAATTACACGAACCCGCCATCTATTTAATATTCCGTTAAGGCAACGCACAAGTAAGGTAGTATGAAGACTATTACAAGGCCCCTAAGAGTATATTAAATGCATGTGAAATATCTTATGAGGGATCAACCATATTAGGGGTAAGGTAGTATGAAGACTATTACTGATGGTATCCTTTCTACACACTCGCGTTTTCCTAGACGTCTATGCCAATTTAATATCTTATGGCTAGTTTTCTAGAGCCTAACGTGCACATCCATTAACAAGAAGCAATATCAAAAGGATCTACAACCTAAGTTTCATGCAATCATAAGTAAATACAAAGGAGGGTTTTAGCTTAAAGAGCATAAATCAATCACACAACACATAGACATATTGAATGATTAATGATAAACAATCTTACTTGATTAAAACATGGATTAAAGGTAGTTACAATAGGGTTTTAAGGCCCTAAAAATGACATAAAAAGCTGCTAGAAAGACTAAGGTTCATCTCCTAAAAGTTATACAAAGTTACACACTTAAAACACTAAAATCGGTTTTGTATATACAGTGAAAACGGCGCGACAATGTCACTTTGAAGTTGTGACGCCGTCGCCACGTGGATGATTCTAGATCCTCTTTAAGTCGGCCATGTCCTGACACTGTCGTTGGATCTCTGACGCCGTCATGATGAAGATCCTGACGCCGTCTCCACGCTCTGTATGCACAATTCTTTATGATTTTTGGTGTAGAGTCGTAATCTTGTCCGTTTCTTCTCCAAATAAGCCCAAGTCACGTGTATTTCCTCCAAATGCCATCCAAGTGCTAAAAACTTGAAAATAAACGATTAAGCACATAATCTGGGCATATTTGCATGATTTAGAGGGTTAAATGGCCTTGAAAAAAATGTATAAAATGACACCTCATCAAGAATGCGAAAAATGGAGTTAAAACGAAGAAGTTATGGCCGTTTTAATTTTGGCAAAACTTAAATACTTTTGACAGCTTTTGCAAAACTGTGGACATCCTGATCAGATTTTGATTTGAGGTTTTGACCCCCTTTTGGGTCTGAATCGGCTAAAGTCTATAAAGAAAAACTTATCCGGAATGATTTTTCGCTTAAATAAGAGACGTTTCTTTTGTCATGAATGTTTATAACGAATAAGTTATACTCCGTTAAAGTTGGACTATTTTTGAAAAAGTTAATAAATTTCCTGCACACATTTTTAGTAAATATAAAGCTGTTAGGATTTTTAATTGAGGTTTTCGGGTGTTTTTGGGCCCATTTGAACTATAAAAACCTTAGAAAATATTGTAGTATCACTTATATAATATTTATACGCGTCAAAAACTTTATAAATATTATTTCATAAACTATTAGACTATAATTAAATTGACTATATGAAAAATACTAAAAATATGTATACTTATATATTAAAGTGACGAACTTGATGTAAACATTGTTTTGACTTATAAAACTAAAACGTACACTATTAGGTGGTGATATAACGTTATAAAATATAGTGCATCATTTTATTTTCGCTTGCATTATTCTAAGTCGACCTATAATTAAATAGGTTACGTGCCGGACATATTGTGACGATTTCCTTTGTTGATTTTCTAAAATCAATACATTTTACGTGAGGTGAGTTTAGTGATAAAGCCGTAGAATACCAACGAACTTTTCATAATTTATCGAGTTGGTACGTGTACTGAAACAATTGTCGATTTTAAGTACAATACATTACAATTTTACAATGATTATTGATGCGCCTAAGTACCAACAACCCACAACGCCCATCATCATGGACCGTTAATTACCTTGTGTAAGCGCGTGTGTTATAAATATATCTATTGGGACTGACATCCCCATCCAGGATTTGGTCCCCTACAAGGCCAACGAGCGTATACCATATCGAAGTTTGAAGGGTCTCAGGTTGGACCCTTACAACGGGCAAATATTATGTTTATACAATGTCTTCGTTTCGGTGTCATGAGCTTAGTGCAATCAATTACAAATGTTATTTGGCATTATATGTGTTACATGTCATATCAATTTAAATCTTGCGGTCCATAATTATTATTTATTCAAACCTATGTACTCACTAACTTTATGTTGATATTTTAAGCATGTATTTCTCAGGTGCTTAACCCATTATGAAGTATTTGGAGTGCATTGGGTCTTCATTCATACAAGACTACATTTTCATGGACTTTTCATACACTACTTTCCTTGTTGTACTTTTAAACTATGAATTTCATTTGATGCAAACTTGGGACAACTTGTTTTGAACTTACTTATTTCAATATAACAACGAGGTTATCTTGTAAACGACTCATTTAGAGGTCGTTCTCTTATATCTTGTGTTATTGTATTATGAAGTAACGCCCCCTGTTACCTTTTTGCTGCGACATATTTTAGGGGTGTTACAGATTGGTATCTAGAGCCATGGTTATAGAGAACTAGGTTGATTATTTTACCTAGACTATAACCATTTCATAAACATTGCATCACATTAAAAAAAATTATGTGGATACACACTACTTGCTTACATGACTTATACTTGCGTTTATTTTCCTTACGTACATTTTTACACATTGCCTTATATGTTTTTACAATTGCATTATATAAAAAAATATTTATATAAATACTAAAACTTTTCCCAAGACATTATGAGTGATACGATGGTCTTTAAAACTTTTTCATGTCTTTAACATAATATTGTTTTGCATAACATTGAAACTTGTCATATCCCGCCGATCTCACTAGTGACCTTACCATTTAACTTCGAGTTTGAACACCCGCCCCATACTGTTGAAACACCTACATCTTCTTGTGACCCGTTGCCCTAGAAACATGCCGATTAATTCAAACACGACTTTAACCCGTCACCTCACAACATTTCATCTTTGGAATGCGACTTTTAGAACTCGACTGATTTTAAATTTGAAGAAAATGCCACCAAAGAGAAACGGTATGAGCTCAGCCGCTATTGAGCAACTGATAACCCAACGTGTAGCTGATGCGTTGTTAGACTATGAGACGAATTGGAACAATGGAAACGGGAATGGAAATGGGAATGGAAATGGAAACAACAACGAGAATGGTTGCCACAATTCAGGAAGTGGTAGTGGAAGGACGTTGCACACTGCTTGTGGGTGCACGCATAAGGAGTTCTTGAATTGTCAACCACTTAATTTCAAGGAAACTAAAGGGGCTGTAGGATTAGCCCACTGGTTTAAAAAGATGAAATTTGTATTCCATATCAGTAACTGTGTTGTTGAATGTCAAGTGAAGTATGCCACTTGTACCTTTCTATGTGGCGCACTAACATGGTGTAACTCCCATGTTAGGACTGTTGGACATGGTGCAGCCTATGAGATGTCATGGAAGAGTTTAATGAAGATGATGACTGAAGCTTACTGTCCAAGAAACGAGATTCAGAAGTTAGAGAACAAGCTGTGGAATTTAACTGTGAAGGGTACCGATCTTGCGAGCTATACACAACGTTTTCAAGAACATGTGAAATATCTTAAGAGGGATCAATCATATAGTGGGTAAGGTAGTATGAAGACTGTTACCGATGGTATCCTTTCTACACACTCGCGTTTACCTAGACATGTCGATAGCGATACAGACAAAAGCTGGTTTTCTAAAGCCTAACGCGCACATTCATCAACAAGAAGCAACATCAAAAGGATCTACAACCTAAGTTTCATGCAATCATAGATAAATACAAAGGAGGGTTTGGAAGAGACAAAAGAGGTCAAATGAACACAGAAACCACTCCAGCAGAGGGGGTAAAATATATATAACCACAACATATAACTACACACACACTCCGCAAATGTTATAAAAAAGCAAGAAGGTTTAAAAAATCATCAAACAACACATAGACATATTGAATGATTAATGATAAATACCTTACTTGATTAAAACATGGATTCAAGGTAGTAAAATAGGGTTTTGAGGCCCTAAAAACAACCTACAAAGCTGCTAGAATGACTAGGGTTCATCTCCCTAGGTTTATATAAAGTTACACACTTAAAACCCTAAAAACGGTTTTATATTTATAGAGATATCGACGCGACGGCGTCGCTTAGAAATCCTGACGCCGTCGCCACGTAGATGATTCTAGATCCTCTTTAAGTCGGCCACGTCCTGACGACCGACCCACGAAATTCCTGAACGCCGAACCCTATATAATCACGCCGGCGTCCGCATTATCTGCGAACGCCGTCTTCAGCCACCGTAAGCATAAATCATACAAGAGAAATTGGTGTAGGTCCGTAACTTTTCCGTTTATATTCTCCTAATGTTTAAAAACTACCCATTGCTAACAAACCTGAAAACAAATATTAAGCACCTAATCTGGGCATATGTGCATCATTTAGGGTTTAAAAGACCTCGAAAATGTGTATGAAATACACCTCAGTAAATACCCCTACACTTGGATATGCTTGTCCTCAAGCAAATAGGGCCTTTTCACCCTAGAATAATAGCAGTATTAGGTCATTTCACCTACTCTTATAAAGTATTTTACAACACAACATTCTAGATCCTCGTAATTAAAAGCACGAAACGTATACACTTAGCACCCTCACAAAATGTTTGGGATTCTCTCATTCACTCGGGTAAATAATAAATTAAACAACTATGGAAACAAAAAATCACAACTCATTACGGGGGGGGCCCGGGGGGGTCCTTGTCATAAGCATATAAATTACCATAGGCTTGGTAAAAGATCAAACCTCCACCGCTAGTGCAAAGCATATTCCATTCACACTAAGAGGTCTTTTAAAGGGTTGAAGGTGTAAGTGGTAAGATAGCATTAACATAAATGAAAACGTATGATACATTTGGGTGGTGACTGTGGGTGAATTTGGAGTGGAAGGTTAGCTAATTATTTATAAGAATAGTAGTTGGTTTGGGTTGGCTTACCAAAACTCGAAAAAATATACAAACTCTACCAAAACTCTACCCAATCTCTTTTTTTTCTTGACTCTATTTAAATATAGACCATACGCAAAATGGCAGCCCGAACATTTTCTTTTTCACTTTATATATATATATATATATATATATATATATATATATATATAATAGTATATAGTATAGGGAGCGGGGACGGGAAACGGGTGATGGAGCGCGGGGGGGACGTCTATTTCTCTGTCACTGCTTAAACATATAATACATCATGTAGGTTTATAGAAACGCCCCTACACTTTAACTTTTAAATACTATATATTTACAATCTAACTAATAACCCGATTTGATAAGGGTGATCACAAAGCTTCATGAGCTAATTGATCTCTGCTATTAGGGGGGTGGTGACGGAGAAAATTACTTTTCCCCCAATACTTCTAAGATGGGTAATACTACGGCATGAAATCCCTCATAAGCATGCCAAAAAGAGTGGAGCTATGTCAGGAGAAGGACTTAGCAACTATGTACTCAAATAATTAACTTGGGGTTAACATAATAATGTACTAAAAGTGAGTACATACAAGGCAGGCTAAGGCGATTTGGGTGTAACATTTAGTTCAAGGGTGACAATGCTCTTCATTAATAGTCCGGCTTAACCAGAAGAGTACATACAAGGTAGGCTAAGGCGATTTGGGTGTAACGATTAGTTTAAGGGTGACAATGCTCTTCATTAATAGTCCGGCTTAACCAAAAAATTACAAGAACCGTGAAAAAGGATAGCCTCGGAGGGTTGTACTAGGGGTATCTTGCACTAAAGATGAGTGCATGGCAAGGGTGTGGGATAGTTACATGATCGGTGTGACCATTATAACAATTACAGGTTTAAAACATGGGTTAATCCTACCGGTACACTCATATAATTTAATACCAATCTCAATGCTCTAGAAAAGGCGACAAAGACCACACGTACACATTCATAACGACAGAATAGATACATATGACTGCTCACTCCTTAACTCGAGAAAGCTAAAAGTATAAACTATCTTGGGTATCAATAATGGATACCCGAATTCCTAAAGATCTAAAGGCGAACCTCACATTTTTGGAGTGGAATTCTGAGGGTTTTTGTGCTAGTCATATACATTCCTATCTATGAGACACTAATAATACTCGGTTTTTGTCGGTGTGTGTCATAAATATTTTTAAATTTAGGTCAAAATTACCTTTTTATGCTATGTGTCGATATATTACCCATCATTTTATAGACAAAGCAAATGGAAAATGAAAGAATAGTTTCTAAGGCTTATTTTCCCCCTACACTTCTTTTGAACATTGTCCCTAATGTTCTATAGAAGTACCCGTAAAAACGAATTAAAAGGAAAAGAAAACAAGTAAAAGAAACTAGAACTTCTCTGGTTGGCTCAATAATGGAGAAGAAACATGCGATAACTGGTTAAATCGTCCTCCAAGAATCGTCCACTAAAAAAATCCTAAGAACTTCTAAGCTTCTTCTCATCAAATATAACTTGTAATCAAAGATAAAGACAACTACACTAAGCATAAAATCGGTGGGATAGATATAAATACAATGAGAGTTTAGGGTTTTGACTCTATAAAAGCAGTAAATATAGGATGAGAGTAATGATGTAATCATAGGTTTTCTGCAGGTTTACAACTAAATTACAAAATTTAAATATTGCACATTCTATTTTTCAGAAATACTTGAAAAAAATTTGAATTTTACATTGTTGGAGACGCGACACCGTCGGCTGTTAATCCTGATGCCGTCCCCAGGGTCTGTAAAAATTTCTTCTTCGTTTTTAATGAGAAATTTCCTGCACACAATTTTATTAGTTAAATCTGAAGAAAGCACTGCATAAATACCTAGAATTAATCATTACATTCATATGACTCGAAACTGACGCGAATTAATCTAAACAATTTATTTTAAATGTTTGAATTTTGTTCTAAAAACCGGATATCTCCCCTACACATATTTTGTTGCAAAATACCTTTGATTGCAAATAAGACGAAGTTATAAACAAACAAAGCATGATTGCAAAATTGATTCAAACATAAAAGAATAAATGAAATGAAATAAAACACACGACACTCCTAAGTGCGAGAAAAGTAAACATTGGGTTGCCTCCCAGGAAGCGATTTTCTTTATTTATGAGTCTTGTAGCTAGACTCGAAGTCACACATCAAGTGTCATAAAAGTGGTCCAAGTTGATGATCTCCCTTGGACTTTCTCTTTCGGAGAGCTTTCTAGTGGTAGGGATTGATTAAAGGGTTTTGGTGAATTCTTCTCCATTCGGGTCAATTATCCTAATTTTTGCATGCCATGCCCCATCTCCATCTTTGGGTGGTTTGTCCTAATTGATCAGA
>BQNB010191637.1:0-10023 GCA_026074375.1 Tanacetum coccineum
GGATGTCTAAACGTTGAAGTGACCTTATTAAAAAATCGAAGGTGATTGTGAGGATCTTGTCTACCCGTGAACTTATTACTTTGCACTAGATTGATTAAAGGTTGCTTGAGCTCGAAATTGTTGGCATTGATCGGTGGAACAACTATAGCATCTTCATACCCTTCGATAGGTGCTTGTAACATTTGGGCCATTGTTCGATTGTCGGCCATTGGAACAATGTTTTGACTGACAATTGGTTCTTCTAAATCAAAATTTTTAACAACAACCGGAAGAGTTTGTTGTTGTCGACGTCTTCGAGATTGTGAGCGAGTGCGCATAAAAAAGAAAACTAAAAATCAAAAAGCAAAACTTTACACTAAATATTTTTTATTTTTTTTTTATTTTTTTTAATTTTTTTTTATTTTTTTTTACAATGAATTTTAACGGTTACACGAAAGAGACTTAAACCAAATAATCAACTACTTCACGGTAGCTCTTGAAAATTGCTTTTCAAGGTGAGCCGTACTTGGTAGTGACACAAAAGGCAAGTGTTAAATCTTTGATTACGAATTGGGAACAATTGCAAGTTCACCGGAAATTGAAATGATAATATCTCAATAGAAGATATTATTTGTTGGTGTTCGTTTACCAACTTTGTTTATTTTATTTCTTTTTAAAGGACAATTGATTTTTTTATTTTGGATTTTTGAATTATAAAACAAGAATGAAACTTTCGAGGATGAAAGGATCTTCAAACCAAATCAACAAACAAAAAACGAAGGAATCTTAACACTAGTCCCCGGCAACGGCGCCAAAAACTTGATAGCAAGTTTTAACACACGTAAAATATATATATAATATAATACTTTAAAAGAGTAATTAAGAAAATTACCAAGTTACCCTTGATAAAATTCACTCTCAAAAATATATAATATAATATATACTACGTATATAAACCGGACAAGTATGATCACCACACGGGTCGTTTTTCCCCCCCAACGACTAGTGAACTTGAAACGCGTTTAAGCATTGGAAACTGATTTGCATAAAAATCAAAGATATTTTTGCTAATCTACATCGAACTAAATGAAAAGCCTATAAACAATTAAACAAATACGGTAAAATAATAAAACGCGACTAATAAGTAAATAAACTAAAATTAACCCCTAAAAATGTAAACTAAAATTCTAAACCTAAGATAGGATAAAAGAAAATTTTAGGAAAAAGAAAAACTATTTTTGGCTTTATAGATTAAAAGATATGATTTTTCTAAAACTTAAACTACTTAAAAACTATAAAAATAATAAATCTATTAAAAATAAAAATCCAAAAAAATTTATAAAAATTATACTAAATAAAGAAAAAGTGCAGGAATTTTATAAAAATAAAAGCCCTAAATTTTTTACTTTTTATTAAAGACTAATTAAACTAATTAAATCCTAACCCTAATTAATAATTAAGACTAAATAAAACTAATTAATTAACTAAACTAGGGACTAATGGTGCAAAAGGGAAAAGGACTAACTGAGCTAAAGTAACTAACGGGCAAGGACTAACTAAGACACAAATAAAATTTGAAAGTTACACAAACAGTCCCTGAGGCCCAACCCGATAATAACCTAAGTCCAATTATAAGCTCAAATTTTAAAAATGCTTATCATCAAAAACTTAAAAGAGCAAAGTTGTAAAGGAAGCTAGTAGGAACAAAATTAATAAAAGCTACTAGGGCTGAAATTAACAAATAAGCTCAATAAGAGCTTATTTTTTACTGACCTCAGAAAGGAGGGCTTAATCCTTGGTTTTAGAAAATAAGCTATAAAAAACTCAAAATAAGTTCAAAATGTAAAAGGAAAGAAGTTCTAATGAGCTTATGATATGCTTATTCTATAAATGAAAAGAAGTAAAGGCTTAATCTACTGAAATTTTAAGAAATTTGATTCGGTAATTTTTTCGTTTGCACTTATCGATGGTCATTTGCTCTTTTATTCATAAATATATACAATCTCTTATTTTTAGCATTCTTTGTTCATAAATCATTATACTCGAATAATGAATCATTATACTCGATATAACCTTTTTTACATTGGCAACTACTTCTTTTGGAGTTTAGTACTCTTTCTTTGGTTCTTTCGTTCACATTTATTATCTCATTCTTCGATCTTGATACGTAATGTTACTCGATGTATACTTCTTTGATCATCAATACAGCTCATTAGTTCTTAGCTTTCGTATGTTTCCTTATTAGTACATATAATATACCCCTTCTTTAAGGATTCTCACGACATTTAATCCGTACCTACATGCACATTGCTGTCATTATATATATGTTGCCTATTATTTAATTCGATATTCGTTTGCTGCCTTATTTGATGTATGATAAAAGAATATAAACAAATTACTAAGCGTGGTAAAGAAAATATCAAGAGACGTAAAAAAATAGATTTACTGTTACACATTCGTTTATTACCTTATAAATAAGATTACATAAGAACAAAAAGAAAATAAAGTTTTATTACAACACTTTTCTAGCAATACTATCTATTACCCCCAAAATACATCTACGCTAATTTCTAGGATGACGAATGGTACAAGAAGCGCCAGAATTACGGCCAGAAACTGATAACCTTCTTCATATGGGACGTAGGCCAGGTAGATGGCACCTGCTATCGTGCACACCATCGTCACGATTGTAGTAATATGCAACATTTTGGGAGGTTTGAATGAGAGAAATTTATGTGAAAGATTTAGTGTTTTTATGGAAGAATGGAGGATTAAAAAATTTGGTATTTATGGGAGAAATGTAACCGTTGGGGGCACTATTTACAAAAAATATCTAGAATAGGCTTGGTAGCTTACCAACTCGGATTGCCACAAGAACTCGATGGTGTTCATAACATGTTTCATATCTCGAATCTAAAGAAATGTTTATCGGATGAAACACTCGTTATTTCACTAGAGGAAATTTAGATCGATGACATACTCCACTTTATGAGGAACCGATGGAGATTATGGACCAGGAAATCAAATAGTTGAAACAAAGTAGAATTCCAATCATCAAGGTTCGATGGAATATAAGGAAAAGCCCTAAATTTACTTGTGAACGTGAAGACCAATTCCGTAACAAAGACCCTCACCTTTTCCCAAACACCTCACCAGCGGATACCACCAACTGAATTTCAGGACGAATTTTATTTAACGAGGGAAGACCGTGACAACCCATATTTTTCCGATAAACTATTACTTGCCAACTTGAACGTTTTACTTTAAGCACATGAAAATTTGAGTTAACTTATAACCGGGAAATTATCCCGCGTATAGCAAGAGACGTCTTTGAACGTACACCGTTTCTAGACTATGTTTAGTCTACATTATGCAAGTGCATTATCATTCTCATAGATATATTTTACACATCATTTGCATACGGTTTTACAAAACTTTACGCAAGTCGTTTAAACATACACTATAATTCGCGCATGCATGCACAACTTACCTAATACCCTCACCTCCTTTAAACTAGTACCTTAAACACTTATACACTTTCAAAATAAATGTTTTCCCTCCCTAATTAATAAGAAAAATTAGCCCCCTCTAGTATTTTACACAAAATATCATAAACTCCTAAACTACACATAATATTTACCAACTAGCAACCAAAGTCTTACAATCTTCTTACATTACCAACTAAATTCATTTTTCTTGCTTTTCCTCCTTCTATACGCCACACATTAGCTCCCCTTACTCTCCATAAATTCTTTTTCCCCCATGTTCCCTAGATATTTTGTTTCTCTAGTCTTACATTCTTCTTATACTTACACTTCACCTTTTTCTTATTCATTTCACCACTCAAAACACACATACATCCTCCCTTTTTCCTCTCATATTTTGGCAGCATCAAGCTTTGATTAAGGATTATACAAGATCATTTGGTTAAAAGGGTTGAAAGCTAGGGCTTGTATACATAAAAGTAAGGTTTATTACTAGTTCTTGGGTTCATTTGCACAATTAATCATCCATATCATTTACCATCACCTTGTAAGCATCCATAACTTAATTCCATACTCATTTACATATTTATACATCATTTCATGCTCATATTATGTCACCTTTAGAGGCTTTGAGTGTTGAAAGTTTGATTTTAAAACAAGTTACTAAACCTACAACTGAGCAGAAAAGTCAGCCGACTTTCTTGATGTAGAAACCTATGCTAAACATTTTCTCGGCAAAATACATTTGTACACACTTAAATTCATGTGTTAGGAAGCTCTCCGCCGAAGTTTGTAGCTTTCAGAGTTGATTTAGTATTTTTAGTAAGTGTTACATGTTCGAGTGTCAAAACCGACCAGAATCTGCATACTGAATTTAAATCATAAAAAGCACCACTTTATGGATAGAATTGGATTTTGGTCTACGTTTAGAATTTGTAAGGACATCTAACTAAACGTAGCAAAATGAATTGAGTCATAAGGACGAGTAACGAAGGAGATATAGCCTTTAGGAGTAGGGTGATGCTTGTTGGAAATTTATAGTTTTGAATCCCCTGTATAAAACAAATTTTCTGTAACAATGGATTAATATATGAAGTCTAGGGCCCACATATTTGGAGATTAGACTAAAATACGCTCAATCTAGGCTTTTGAACCAAGGGATTTCGTTAGAAAATGTGCAACTTATGGCACGTTGAAGTTGAAAGACTTTTTGTGAAACTTAACAGTAGGTCCGAATTTTGTTTTTTGTAAACCAACACCTTAAGCATATTTATATGAATCAAGGACTTGAAATATTGAAAGTAGATACATTCACCTACATTTAAAGAGTTTAACAGATAAAAACAGGCTTAAAACGAGTTAGATATGCTAAAATAAAGTTAGGGTTAAAACTTAATAGAACGAGTTTTAAAGTCTAAAAAGCGTAAAGTGTTTTATAATTGTTTTTCTAAATTTTTGACTTGTATAACTTATTAAAACCCTACTACGAGTATATAAGGGTGATATAACATTGTTAGACTCATATACATATAGTACATGTTGCATATTTCTAAAACGACTTATTTATTTAGGTCGCGGTTATAGTTTCTAGTTTGTTGCTCTACTTTATACTTTTCCGAGTACATTGATTTCTTGAGGTGAGTTTATAGCCCTACTTTAACTACTTTATAACTGTTTTGCAAATCTTGGGGTGAGATACATTACTTATTTTACTTTTGGACGCATGTAGCTTTTAAATGATTACAGATTAGCCTAAGTATCGATAACCCACTATGCTCACTATCATGAACCGTTAATTACTTAGTATAAGCACGAGTGTTATAAATAGATATATTGGGATTGACATCCATGTTTGGGTTTGGTGATTCTTACTTGTATCGGAGGTACCGATCAAACAGACGTATACCATGTCGAAATTCTAGGTGGTCTCGGGTTGGACACCTTGTGATAACCGGTACCTTGTCTAGGGTTAAGTATTATAAAATATCATAATTTTCTATCAGAGTCTTTTGATTTTGTCGGCTTTATTGGCAGAAAGCTGAAAAGTTGACTTCGGTTGACTTATTTTGCGTGAAACGGTTACGGATTAACCAGGTGTTGAGAGAGTTTGGGTTCCGTAAGTGAATCACTTTTGATTCATCTTCTCATATCGAAGTGTTTAGGTTGTCATTGTAATGCATTCCGGGGAGTTTTCCTAGTGTTCCGCGAGAATCGTCACGCAACGCGTACCGGCACGACAGTTAATTTGAAAATAGGTTTAATAATCATGGGTGAATTTAACGAACTTATTTAATAAGTAATTTCGTAATTTGAAGTAACGTTTGTATAGAACGTAAATCATGGAGGTGTGAATTAAAAGTTATCAGAAAACGGGCGTTTTCGTGAGATTTAAGTTAAACGCGTATCGGTCGTAAAATTGAAATTTGTGAGCAAAGTCTAAAGTGATAAGATGCATTGTTTAAATCGGGAAAACTTTTAAACTTGAGAGAAGGTTTCGGTTTGATTTAAAGTAAACTCGTATTTTGGTCCCGACACGTCCAATAAATGTCCAAAATGAATTTTGGAAAGTTGAAGTTGAAAATGTATCGTGTAAATAACCTAGATTATTGGAAAAATGTTTATAAGATCAATAAAAATACTACGGAACTTCGGGAAATATTTTAAAGTCACGGATTTTGAGTTTTAAGTGAAACCGACACAAAACAAAGACACCGAGACCCCTAGGATGCCTTGAACGTCCAAAGGTACCCAAAGAGACCACAAGGCACTTATTTAGGAAGTGTGTCTCCCTTGGTACCATTTTTATTCTCCATTCCATCATTTCAAAAACACATAGTTAAAAAAATACTAGTTTTCTCTCCTCTATCTCTTGCTGATTTCGAGCATAAAACACACACCAAACACACCTATTTTACTTTTTACTACTCACCAGGAGATCACAAACTACTTGTATTTTATTTTCAAGCACATTATCATTTTAATGCTTACAACCTAGCTTATATCATATATGATATAGTAAGTTTTTACAATTTTTTCAAGCAACTTATCATCACTAACAGGTCATATTATATATGTTCAGCGTAGATTAAGCCATAAAATCTGATAATTCATAAAAATAAGCTAATAAGTTAGCTTATCATTCAGCATAATAAATTCAGATGATGATAATTCATAAGCTTATTTATATCAATCACCTAATAAGTTAGCTTATCATTCAACACAATAAACTCACATAATTCGTCAAATAAGCTGATTTATCAGATGATGATAAATTCATATGCTTAATCACATCAAATATGCAAAAAAAAGGATAAATTTAAAAGCTAAAAAAACGATCATCTTATTCACATCAAAATTAAATTCGTAGATAAATTCACATCAAATAAGCTAAAAAGGATAAGCTGAATTATAAGCTTATTCACATCAAATAAGCTAAAAAGGATAAATAAAAATAGATCGGATGAACTTTACCTGATGTTAATGAACTGAAGAAGAAGATGATCGATTTACGAAGGAGATGATCGATCGATTAAATGTTCGTGATGATAGATTCAGATCTGATGTGTTTGTGTGTGTTTTTATTGTGTGTTAGGTGAGAGAGAGAGAGAAAGATAGATCTAAAAAGACGGGATGTGAGTGATTGGAGGTGTGGTTGGTGTGGGACGTGAAATGACCACAATACCCCTCTGCTTTTTTTATTAACTTTCTTTTTTTTATTTAATAAGTGAGTTTTAATCTCAGCCATAGATGGGTTTTAGATGGATGACTAAGATGTGTCCCCCAGTATCCAAAAAAAGAATGGTTTCCAATATAACCTCCCTCTTAGTGTGAGAAGAATTTCATCAAAGTATTAAAGCAGAGATTTAATAATGCTCTAACCCAAAATTAGCCTTTAATAAATCTTTTATTTGTATGCTAAAAAGTTTTTCGATATCTTTAAAACCTTTTAAAAAAAGTTACATTTGAAATGCTTTAAACAAGCAAAATAGCCCGCGCGTTGCTGCGGGACTATGTTTTTTTTATCGGTGTATTTCGTAGCTTTCGAGTTTTTGTTTCGCCGCTTGTTTCACTTAAAGTTTTTTCTTTTGTTAAGGCAGTTTTTGGTTTTGCAATTGGCGTTTGAGTAACCTGTTGGGTCAAATATCTAGCATGTGGTTAAAAGAAGAATAAAGCAATTTCTATGTAATTGAGTGGAATGCCTGGCAATAAAAGGAATGCATTTCCACAATGAGTATATTCTAATTTAAAAAAAAAGTGTGCCTCACGCCTATTAGAATTGCGTTGCTGGTTTGGTTCTGTACATGAGTCATGGTACTCCAGAAAAGTCGAAAAAAATAAGTACATGTAAACATTTGTTGCTGCATCCTAGAAACCAATCAAGCTTTAGTATCTCTATACCTGCGATGTTGTAAATTTGTGGTAACCATATGGTTCAAGTTGGTGGTTGTTGTTCCAGAATATGCAGCAAATGGTAGCCGTCTTTGTCATCGCCATGGCTGGGGTGTTTGCATATCGCGCCTGTCTATATTTGGAGGGGTAGCTGAAGCAGCAGATGCAAACGTGGTTACACAAAACTGTTGTTGTAACTCATTATGTATGCTTGAGTAATATAGTTAATGCATAGTAGTAGCGACGACTTACAGTAATTGGAGTGGGTTGAATTAATGCTCTTTGTGGAATTCATTGTCACTGTAGCAAGGATGTCAGTTGTTGTACACTTATACTGATGTTCTACACTTATATTGATGTTCTGGTGCAGGCACGTGAGAGTCTTGGATATTGCGGATTGCACCAGGGGAAACAACATGCGTGGTTGTGTGTTGCTGATAGTCGCCAGTTAGAGCAGATGTTGCTATTGAATGTATATTTGGGCCGTTCTGAGCACAGACATCAGGATGTGTATCTGTGTAGGCAGAAAGAAGATGAGTAACGATACTAATCATCTCTCGTGAGAATGACTGAATATCCAGCAACTTATGTGCCAATGGATGACCATCGTTGTCATTTGTCAGGGGACTTGAGCAGCATCCTAGTTCATATGGAAGGTGTGACAACCATGACTTGAGCGGGTTGGTCAAACCGTAGTGTTGACCTAAGTGTATCTGTTGCAATGTATGGTTACGTGTTTATATGTGTTTGTGTGGGATATGTGAGATTGGATAATCAATCCATTGAGCGTGATCGTCTCATTGGGATTGGATTTGTGTTGAATTTTATGAAGTTCATTTTGTTCACTTTTGGTGAAAAGGAAATGATTTCGGTGATTGAAGCGATTTCGCGTTAATTGTGTAAGTAATTATACGTATACGTATTTTTGTGTTAGTAATTTAAGATAAGTTTAGGTTTTAGAGGTTAAGTTAAGAGAAATGAGTTATTTGATGGAGAAATTTCATTTTAATCAGTTATAGTGATAATAGAATTGATTGGGTAGTTTGAGAGAATTATTTTGGTTAATATGTGGATGTCTAGGTGATGGATTAAAATGGGAAGTGTGTCATTTGTGAAAGAAATAAGTTTGTTAAAATATGAGAGTTTTTGGAAGACTTTCCATTTTTAGAAAGTGAATTTGTGAAATGAAAAGTATTCTTGGAAAGTTAATTATTTTTAAAAGTCTAGTAAATTGCGTTTAAGCAAAAAGGTATGTGCATATAAGCTTATATTTTTATAAAAACTTAAGATAAAGCAAATAATTAAGTAATTAATAAATAAATAAATAAAATATTTTTTTATAGATGAATAGTAAAAACAAATTTAAAGAGGATAAGGGAAAAGAAAGAGAGAAAAAAAGAATTGTATTAGGAAACAAATTCTAATTAGGCTTTATATATGATTTCTTTAGGAGCCTATAAATACAAAAAAATAAAATCCCTAAACCCCTATTGTTGTTCGACCGATCCAAAAGAGAAGAAGAAGAAGAAAATTTTTAGGGTTTAAGGTATTTTCTAATTTTTTGTTTAATTCTAGTTTTTATTTTAATTCTTGTAATCTAATTATGATGGATTAGGTTAATCATGAAAATAAATTAGGGTTTTAAATTTTCTGGAGTTTATAGTTTAATGATGATTGTTTGATCATTGGTTCAATTGGTTTCGTGATTTGATCATGCGTTAGGGTCTAGATTGCCCGAATTAGTTGTTTAATTCACTGCAGAAAATTAGGCAGTTTTGTAACGGTAATAACTCAATCATAAATTATCAAATAAACAATTTACAATGTACTAGAGATAACCTCAGAGATTCTACTTTCCATCAAAGTTGGTCTCGTGAGTTTTTATGGTCGGGAAGTGGGTCAAAAGGTCGTTACAAAATTAGTGTGTAAAACTGTGACGAATTTCAATTGTGGTTTAAATTGGTTATTTAACGTCATACTTTTAGGGGGTCAGATTATGGACGAATTCTGGACACTTTGGATTAATAAATTTCTAAAGGGTATTTGTAAAATGGTAATGGCTTTGGGAGAGCTATGAGAGGTTCATAGGAGATATATGTAGCATGGTGAATTTTGGTTTGAATTATTGAAGTGTTTAAGTGGTACGTTTAGGACGCGTAAGTGAGTATAA
>BQNB010191638.1:0-11681 GCA_026074375.1 Tanacetum coccineum
AACATTTTTGGACTTTTCTGAAAGTTGAGGGGTTCTTTTAAAACACTTTGGGTCTTGTTGACCAAGATTGACTGGAGTTGACTGTAGATTTGACTTTTTCTGGCTTTGGCTTCCGGCTTTTGTGCACTCTTCCGTTCTTGTGTCCGTGCTTGCTTGATTTTGACGGTTTTCTTGTGATTTCTGATATATCCATACCTGCACACACAAAACACAAATACAAGCATATTTTTGCCATTTTTGGGCTTAATTGGGTTATTTTAGGTATTAACGGATATGTGTATTCTACACTTATCAAAATTCCCCAAACTAAACAATTGTGTGTCCTCACGCAATATCACATGCCTTATAACCAAATACCTCGAAAATTCCCCAAACTAAACCCTTGAAAAGTAGCAAAGATTTTTGTTGAGAGAATTAAGAGATCACAAGTTATAAAACACCCGATTTCCATTTTCAATAATTTCCTAACTACAACTTATTTGTGTTGACATAATGTATTGTTTTCATTACCTCATTGGTAACTTTTAGGATCATAGAACAAAAAACACAATTAAGTGTCTAAAAGATAACTTCATCATCCCCGATTTTTCACTTCTCCCATGCTAAGCTTAAAAATAAGATCACCGTTAATTACGAACTAAGATGCTAAGACTACTTATAATTACAACTTGTGAATTCCTCTTCCCGACATAAATCATAAATTTAGGTGTGTGTGTTCAAATTAATTTAAACCATTAAATCCACATATTAGATAGTTGAAATCCGACCAAGCTTTACACATGGGCCTTTTGGGCTAATATGTTAATCACTTAGAAGAATCACAACTCAAAGCAAACAAAAACCTCCTTAGCTAAGACATCGTTGGTTCACTTGTCCCATGAATGACTTTCTTCTCTAGCATCCCCGTCATCGGGTAAGTGCTAAGGCTTTTGATACCCCATCCGGAGAATAATAATCGAGACGCATGAACTTCCGATGAAAAAGCCTTGTAGACTTTTGCAAACCATAGTTCAAAAGAATACCTTGGTTTTTCAAAATGAAACTTTTATTATTTATTTTCTAACTGCAACATTAATTATTACTATTTACGATATTAGTTAGGAACCGTATCACTTTTCTTTCGATCGACACATCGCCCACTGAGCCTACCGACAAGAGCTCGTGTACTTATTATGATACCAACCCTAAATATACATCCTCCATCCTTTCTTTCGATGTCACATCGGGAGCGAACCGACAAATGCCCATGTACTTTATTGCGATGGAGTTTGTATATTACTTATTAACACTAAGGATTTATAACTTGCATCCTTTTTATTCACTGGTATGTGCTTAATTACACATACCATTTTCCATTTAAAACGAACTTAAAAGAATAAAAACATACCAAAAATACATTGTATTTGTATGTTTGCATTTGTATTGTGCAGGAAACGGATATTCAAAAAAAAGAACAAAAAGAAAGCCAAAAGCAACCAAATCCAAGCACGAGAAGCAAGGACCAAGGTCGAATTTTCCTAAATCATCCGCATGAAGAAAATACAACTTGAGGGGCCAAAACTGCCAAAACCTCAAGTTGTATTACAAAAGATTTAAAAGACAAGGGTCAAAATTGCACATCGGGTAGAGATTGCATTTAAGTTATATAACCTAAGGGGACCAAAGCTGCCTACTTCACCAAAAGCCCTCTTTCCCGCCCCATCAAACCCAGTTACAACTTGTATGTCGCCCCATACTTCTTCCCTGCAAAACCACTTCTCTCTCTAGCCAAAATCATTTCATCCACCCTACTAACCCCCCCAGTTGTATAAATGCCATGTTGGCAATCCCTAACCTTTCCAAAGCAATTTCGATGGCTGAGATTATCTTTAAAGAAGCTCAAAAGAAATCAAAGGCTGGGATTTGCTTAGAACCCCCTCGACACAAACAAGCACACTTCGTAATTGCTACTCCAAAAGAAGCCACAACTGCAAGTCAAGACTTCGGCTAATATATAGAAGCCTTTTGTAATCCTTGAGGCAACTATTTTTATTCTTAATATAACTAGCTTATTTTTTAGTAATTTACAGCTTTTTTGCTTTCACTGTGTAAACATTTCCAAGTTTTAATGCAAATTTAAGTTTTTAAGTCAATTTACAAATACGCGAGTGTTAAGTTTCTTAATCATATTAATTTGTGTTCAAAAAGCTCTCACCACAGCTTACTCATAAGCTGTTTTCATTAAGTAAGATAAAAAAGTTAAGTAGTTAAGAGAAAATCACAAATATCACTCTCAAATATACCACAGCTTATGTTATGGTGATAGATAAGCCAGTCTGATGGGCTTATGGACCTCTCATAGCTTTGTTTCATAACAAGCTAAGCTTGTTAGATTCCATTGTTTTGACCATGTTTATGACAAGGATTGTGTAAGTTTCTCTTTATTCTTATTGTTCATAATTTCCTGCAAACTGTTTAGTGCATATTTTGCTTATTTTTGCTAGTTGAAAAGTTTAGGTATTACTTTCTACTAGTAACTGTTAGTTTAATTGTTAAAACTGCCAGTTATAAGTTATACACTCTAGCCATAATCAAGCTTATTTTAAGTGCTTATTCTTGATTGAAATTTGCTTATAAGTGTTTTAATTTATTACTTGATAATCTGTTTTTAATTAACATAAAAAGAAAAATGATTCTAGAAAACTTTCAAGAGTATTTTCAACTAGCAGTACTAACCTGTAGTTAGTACTTGCCTATTCACTTTGTGAACAGCACTAACTTAAAGCTACCAGTGACCTAACTCCAAGTTAGTACTGCTAGTTCATTTTCGTGGATTTCAAAGGAAGCAGTACTAACTCAGCACTAGCAGTACTAACTCCAAGTTAGTACTGTCAGTTAAAACTGTTAGTACTGGTGATTCATTTTAGCTTATCAGCTTATTATTTCAGCTTGTTTAAGATTTCCTTAGCTTTTTAGAGTAGATTAAACCATTTTCCTTTACTGTTTGCTTATTTAAGTTTATTTTCCTTTTTAAAGTATTTTCAATTATGTATCAGTTTGTAGCTTTTTAGCTTATTTGTCATTTTAGTTTATTCTAGTTGCTTATTCTTATTACTAAGTGCTTAATAAGGTTAGGCCGAACTCTTTTTAGCTTATTTGCTTTAAATTCTTGTTTAATTGTGTTTTTGTTATCCTAACAATAACTAACTCAAAGCTAGCAGAACAAACTCTAAGTAGTACTGGTAGTTAATACTGTATAGTACAGTGTTAGTTACTGTTGTGTTTATCTTGTTAGATTTAGCTTAAATTGCTTTTTATATTTGGCTTATAGAGTTAGTTAGTTTATTTGATTTGTCTTAACATATTTGAGCTTATTTGTGCCTTATTTAAAAGTTTTTAAGATGTTTTGCCTTTTGCTAGCTTTTATCCTTTTCCCAGCTTATGTTCTTTTTACTTTATGTGCAATTACTTCTTGCTTTCAGTATTAATTCCCAATCATTCCTTGTTACTCCCACGAAGCGGCTTGTTTTTGTTCATCGAGTCGCAAGCTCGACTCGATCCCCGAATTTAGTTGTTCTTAGGGAAAGTTTGGAGGTCCGGGATAACCAATGGTGGTGTATCCCCTCCATAGTAGTGCTTCAAACGATGACAATTGACTTTGAAATTCGAACCGTCGGCAACGGCGCCAAAAACTGATTAGTAGTTTTATATACTAATAAAATATATAATATAATACCACAAGAGCAATTAAGAAAATTCCCTAAGGAAAATTCACTCTTAAAAGATATATATATAATATATAATACGTATATTTAACCGGGAAGTATGATCACCCGGGTCGTTTCCCCAACGACTTGTGAAATTGAAACCACGTTTTAGCTCGGATTATGATTTGAATGAGAGAAAGTATATTTTTGATTATCTATAACTACTAAATAAAAGCAACAATTAATTAAAAGCAATTAAACACTTAAACTAATTAACGGGAGCAAATAAAATGCGACAATTAAGCAAATACACTAAAATTAACCCCTAAAAATGCAAACTTAATTTCTAAACCTAAAATAGGACAAAAGAAAATTTTAAGAAAAAGAAAAACATTTTTTTGATTATTTTGAATTTATTATGAATTAAAAACTATTTTGATCTAATTAAATCCTAAAAAAAATAGCAAATTAAGTCCTAAAAATTGAGAAAAATGATTTTTAAACTTATAAAAGTCTAAATTAACATTAAAACTCAGAAAACTATTTTTAACTATTTTTAAAATTAAAATTAAAAGCTCAAAAATGAAAATAAAAATCTAAAAGGGGTAAAAATGATTTAACTGAATGTACAACTAAAAGTACTTTTTATAAAACTAAAAACTATTTTTTTTGTATTTTTTGTATTTTTTATGGATCTTTCAATTTTTAAACCTACAAAAAATCCTAAAAAATAATAAAATAAAGGGAAAAATTTGGAAAATTCAGGAAAAGTGCAAAATGTAACAAAGATCCTAGGAAAAATATAACCAAGTCCCCAACTTAAAGAATAAGCTCTAAATAAGCTTGTATAAGCTACAACTTATAAAATAAAAAGGAAATGAAAAAGTCTACTAGTATTAAATGTTAGGAGAATAGATTAGATGAGCTATTGTAGCATGGTGTTAAAACGTGTGTGTTGTGTGTGGGAGGTCGTGGGTTCTAGTCTGGCAAAACACCCCTTTTTGCAATTTTTTTATTTTTTACTTTTTTACAAAAACTAAATACCCAAACTTATTAAAAACCTATTTTTAAGCAACTTTAAAACTGAACTTTTGGTCTGAAAATGAAAAATAAGCTCTGAAACAGCTTATGAATAAGCTGTCTACAGAAAGAAGGGGTTTGAGTTTGTTTTTGCTGATTTTCACTTAAAAGCTTGCACCAGCTTCAATTTAAGCTCAAATCTAAATTCAAAAGATGTTCCTAACAGCTTATAATGTAAAGAAACTAAAAATGAAAAGCTACTTTAGTTTAAAACACATTAAGCTACTTAAATCTAAGAGCAAAAACTGCTAACTCAGAAAAGGAAATTTAAAACTTAAAGATCCAATAAGCTCAAATGCTTATTAAGCAAATTCAGAACCTTAGCTTTTGAAAGCTAGTTAAACAACTAATAAGCTATGAATCTAACTTATAAAACCTATTCCTATAAGCTAAATTTCAGAATTAAAAGCTACTTGATATGACCTACTGTTTTTGGCTTTTTTGGTTTTTAATGACTTTGAAAATCAAATATACCTAAGGGACAGAGCTAGAAGATGAAAAGCAAGACTTAAAATAAAATAAGCTATGTCTAAACTATGAGAAACTTGAATTTTAGATCCTATAACCTAAATTTACTAATCCTAAATGATCCTAAATATTATAGCAGTGGAAACTGCTATCAAACTTGCTAATGCAATTTGCAAAAGTGCACAACTCAAATGCAAGAATCCTAGAGGGAAAACCTGCACACTACACACTCTATTGAGTGTACTTGAGTAAACTACAAACACAAATTAAGCCTAAAAGGCTTGATTCAAATTTTAGCAATCAAAGCAAAGGGAAAAATCTCCCCTGGTGCAGACACATACAAAATAAGCCCTAACTTTTTTTATTTTTGAAAACTAACTTTTAAAAACTCTTTTCCTATTGGTTTTAAATGGATTACAAACTGACTCAAGCAAAACTTAACACTCACTTTGACTTTTGATGGTCAAAATAACTAATGCCAAACACCAAACACCCCTTAACTTTTTTGACAAAATTGATTTAGCTCATGAATTTGAAAACTAGCTAACTAAACCTTGTTACCAGATATCATTAAGCTTATAACAACTTAATTAAACACAAATTAACAACTGAATTAAGCTAAATTATAAGATTTAACACTATGCTTACTATTTTTGGTTTTTGAGTATTTGGCAGTTTTTGTCTGTTTTTGGTCATTTAAGCTCGTTTTTAGAGGTAAAAGATATGTGTAATTAAGCACTTATCAGCATACATAACAAACAAAAAGCACAATTAAGCTAAAAAAAATAAGTAGTATAAGCAATTAAGAAGTAACTAGATTATAACTACACTAATTAAGCTAGAAAATGAAGAACAAGGAATTTTAAAAGAAGACTTACCAAAGGCTTCAGCTAAACAGAAGCTTTAATTCAAATTATCAGCTACAAGCTCTAGCTTATCCAAATGGATAAGCTAGTATAGGTCCATGGGATTCCTTCCATTTTTGAATCCCCTTCCAAAAGCTCATAATGTAACAATCCGTATTTTTGATCAATGAACGACGTCATTAAATTCACTATTTATTTTTTTTTCTCTCGTGCACGTTTACTTTAATTCTCATCACATAATTAAATCGCGTAAGCTAAAATTTTTCACTTAACGAACATATGAGATTATTGAAAACTTAGAGGATTTTTGACAGATTATTTAAAAGCAAAACGTAAATTCATTAATACTTGATTACATTACTTGAAAGGTAAATTACAAAAGACTTAAAGGAAAATTACATAAGCTAGGAAATTATGCTAAAATTCTAAAATTAAGCTACTCTCCTGGTAAAAACAGGAAAAAGAAGATGATATTGTGTGTGAGTGAGGGCCTATTTATAGCCTCTTGCTGAACCTTCTAGGCCTTGATTTCTGTTAGACGCTCCTGTCAACATCAACCCTTGATCATCTTTCAATCATTGAATCCCTCTTATCCTCCATTAGATCAAATCATAGCTTACACGGATTGCCAGCATGGCAATCCGTGTTAAGGCACCTTGTGCTTCTTCTGAGTGTGTAGCTAGTACAAATTTCCATTCCCTTTGTGCTTTCACTAAATCCAATGAGGTATTGCTTGATAGAGAGCTAATGAGGCCCTTTGATTTGACTAATTTCTCCTTGACAACATGAATTAGGGACCTTTAATTGTCATTTATACCCCTTGATTATAAAAAGCCCTTTGTTTTTTACTGTGTGGTGATTTGGGACGATGGATGAATAGTGTTTTACCTTGGCGCCTATTTTATAACTGAAAACGGGGTAATTCGTTTTAAACTTTGGGAGAATTGCACATTCAGTCCTTATGTTTGGTTTATGAAGGTGTAGTTGAAAAAGGATTTTGAATATTGGCAGGAATGGTCCTTGTGGTTTTATAAAAAGGGTATTGGGCTAGGGATTTTGGGCTTTAGATCCGGGTATGGAAATTATGGCCCATTTAGAGTCCAAGGACCATTTGTGTAATCTTTTGAAACTTGGGAGACTTAAATGGTAATTTTGGGTTTTTGTCTTTTTATGGTTGACTTTTGTTGACTGAGAATTGACCAGGGTTGACTTTTGACTTTGGCTTCTGGCTTTTGCATGCTCTTCCGTTCTCGTGTCCGTGTTTTCCTGTTTTTGATGGTTTTCTTGTGATTTTTGACATATCCGTACCTGCACACACAAAACACAAAAACAAGTATATTTTTGCTATTTTTAGTGTATTTGTGGTCATTTAGGGTCATTTTTGGTAATATCGGATATGTGTATTTTACACTTATCAACCCTCCATGAGTGTATCTTCTAAGTTTTCCTTCGGACGTTCCACTATAAAGTCCGCTAGGATTTGTCCCTTGACCGATGTTCTTGGCCGATACTGGATGTCATGTTCTTCTAGCTCAAAGCTCCACTTGAGCAGTCTTCCTGTAACCTCTGGGTTTGATAACATTTGTTTTATTGGCTGATCTGTGATTACAATAACTGTATGTGCCTGGAAGTATCTTTTTAGTCACTTGCTAGCACTTACTAGAGCGAGTACTAGCTTTTCCATTGGAGTGTAATTGATTTCCGGACCTCGCAGTGCTCAGCTGACAAAATTAATAGGTATTTTCTTCCCGTCCCTCTCTGTCATCAGGACGGCACTGATGGCCTCTTTTGCTGCTGCCAAGTAGATGATTAATTCTTCTTTCTCCTGTGGCGCAACCATCATAGGCAATTCTGCTATCGACTTTTTCATTTGCTAGAAAGCCGTTTCTGCTTTCGTGGTCCATTGGAAGTCACTTTTCTTAGTGCACTTTTTTAGAGTTTTAAAGAAGGGTAGTGACCTTTCGGCCGATTTGGATAAAAACCTGTTGAGACTTGCCAATTTTCCGTTTAGTCTTTGCACGTCCTTTAAACACTTTGGAGATGGCAAACTGAGGATTGCTTCTACTTTATTCGGACACACCATTAATCCGTCGGAGTTTACTTTGTAACCTAGAAATACGCCTTCCTTCATCCCGAAGGTGTATTTTTTCGGGTTTAACTTCATGTTTATCTTTCTGAGGGTTCTGAATGTCTCTTCCACGTCCCGGATTACTTCATGTTCCGTGCAACTTTTGATAACTAAGTCATCCACATAGGCTTCCAAGTTCCGACCGATTTGCTTCTGGAAGGCTTTATCCACCAGACGTTGATAGGTTGCGCCGGCATTTTTCAATCCAAACGGCATTTTCGAGTAGCAGAATATTCCTTGGCTTGTGATAAACGTTGTCTTTTCCTCGTCTTCCTTTGCCATTTTTATTTGATGGTATCCCTTGTATGCGTCCAGGAAGCATTTGAAAGGGTATCCGCAGAGGGATTCCACCTTCCAGTCTATTTCCGGTAGCGGATAACCATCTTTTGGACATGCTTTATTCAAGTCTATGAAATCTACACACATTCTCTAGCTGTTGTCATGTTTTTTCACCATTACTGGGTTTGACAGCCAACTGTGATAGTGGACTTCTTTCATGATACCGGCATTTACTAGCTTTTCCACCTCTTCACATATTGCCTTGTTTCTCTCGGGTGCTTGCCCCCTTTTCTTTTGTCTGACGGGAAAACATCCCTCACGGAGGTTCAACCTGTGTTTCGCTACGTGACGCGGAACCCCAGTCATATCTGATGGTTTCCAGGCGAAGATATTCAGGTTTTGCCTTAGTAAATCGCACAACTTCTTTCGGCCTTCTTCGGTTAAGGTAGAACCTATTGCTATAGTTTGTTTAGGATATTCTGGATGAATTGCTACTTGAATTTTTTCTTCTATGCCCTGGTCGACCACAGGCTGCTGCGTTCTGGGCCCTGAGATCATTGCGCACTCTAGTGGTACGATCCTGCTACTCCGCAATGTGACCGTTCCGTCTGTCACTGGGAACTTCAACATTCTGTGGGCTGTGGACGGGATTGCTTTAATTCTCCTTACACCTGGCCTTCCTATTATTCCGTTGTACAGAGAATGCGATCTTACAACCATGAAGTTCATCCATGCGGAAGTTGAGTGTTCTTCGTCGCCTATTTTTACAAGCAGCGATACTTGCCCCATCGGCCATATTATTTCTCCACTAAACCCGACCAAGTATGTGGTTGCGGGAACCATTTAGTTTCTGATTTCCGGGCGGAGTTGGTTGAAATATTGTTCATACAGGATTTCTGAAGAGGTGCCCCCGTCCACGTACATGCGGTGGACAAGGTGTCCTCCTACCTCAGCTTCAATAACCATGGGACCTTCTATTCCATCTTCCTCCCCTAAGGGTGGGAACGAGATCATTGTCTCCGGAGAGAACGTTTGGGTGATCCTTTGTTTGGCTATCTTCTGTCCCGTCTGTACCATCAGGATTGCTAGTGGCTTGTCCTTTCCTGCGACTTCTCCCTTCTTTGCCACATTTGCTTGGTTTTTCCCACTATTTTGCATCAACTCTTTGATCAAGTGCGACAGCTTTCCTGCCTTAAGCATTTCCTCGATTTGACTTTTCAGGTGCATGCACTCGTCTGTGGTATGCCCTACCTCTCCGTGGAATTCACAGAATTTGCTAGCATTCCTTTTTTCCACCGATGTCGTCATTGGAGGAGGAGGTTTGAACTTTCCTTTGTCTAGAGCCATGATCTCTTTTGGTATTTTCGTGAGGATGGAAAATCTGTCTTGCCTTTTTTCCAGCCTTTGTTGATTCTTAAAGCCTCCTTTCTTGAAATTTTGTCTGTGTCCGGCATCTTCATGCTTCCATGATGGAAATGTCTTCTTCCGTTCTTGGTTTCTAGTTGTAACTTCTCATCTGAGGAAGGCTGTGGTTATCTTCCACATTTCGTCTACGGATTTTGGGATCTTGTCGTGCAAACGCTTAATCAGCTCAGGGTTCGTGATTCCATGCATGAATCCTGAGATTCTCATGACTTCCGGTGCCCCTTTAACATCCCTACTCTCAATCTTGAACCTCCATACAAAATCTTTCGTAGACTCCCCTTCCCTCTGCTTTATGTGATGGATCTCGACGGGGTCTTTGATGCACTTCTTTTGCTGGAGGTAATTTGCCAAGAATGCTTCTTTCAGGTCGTCATAACTATCTATGAATTCCAGAAGGAGATCATCAAACCAAACCCTTGCATTTTCGGTGAGTGTGGAATTGAACATGTGACACCATGTTGGCATCGCCCACCGTTCTACCTTGGCAGCTGCTTGAAAAATCTTAAGATGATCTTTCGGATCTTCATTTTCGTCATACGTTTTGACATGACTAGGCATGCAGATCCTCTTTGGTAGATCGAAATAGCGGATGCGAGGGGTGAACGAATCAGTCTCCTCGCATACCCATGGTTGGGATAGGTCCTCATCCTCCATACTTGACCTTTGCTTTTTAGATTTAGATTTCCAACGTCCTGATGCACTGTCCTCGCTTTCTGACATCCTTTCTCCCTTACGTGAGTATGCTTTTCTATCATGATGCCTCTTAGGAGCGGGCTTCGTTCCTCGCGAGCGGGAACTTTGATAATAGCTTTCGGTGTCTCCACGACTGCTGTGATGTGACTGATGCCTTGAACTACCAGAGTATGCGAACATACCCTTTTCTTTATCACCCAACCTGTGGAATACACCCTTTTTCAATCTTCTTAACACCGTCTCTCTTTCCAGATCTTTTCTTCTAGGTGATCTGGATCGGTCGCGTCTTGGTTCAGGGCTTCTGGACATGCTGCGAGCATCTTTTGGTCCGAGTCTTTTCCTGACGTCTCTTCTTCTGCTTGGTGCCCCTGACTCAGAGTACTATGAGGTCTCCTCAAAGTTGAGACGAGCTTTTAATGCCTTCAGCTTCTCTTGTTGCACATTTTCTTTGTGCATCTTTTCAACGAGGATTGGCAGCAACTGACTATAGTTCTTATCACAAAATTCCCTAAGAGCTGCATCGGATGCGGGCTCATTTGGGTTTTCTTGTGATTTCTCTTTTCCTCTTCCCACCGTGTTCCGCACGGCGGACATGTTTGTGGTAGGAGAATGACCAGAATGTGTGCTCATGGTGAGTATTTTAGGGAACGTAGTTGCGTTTGGTTCCCACGGATGACACCAACTTGTTAGTGAAATTTGTGTTACGGGTTTGAATTGGATCTGGATCGCTTGTTGGGTTGGGCCAACTAGATGTAAATGGATTAGATCTTGTACTAAATCAAGTGATTTGGGTAATTTCCTGCACAAATAGAAGTAAATCGTTAGTCTTACCGTGGGACGGACCCCACGATTAGACTCCGGCGTGAGAGTAAGTATTCATGTTTTGTCAGAGAATGTCAGAGTGTATGTGTGGAAAATGTGATCAGAAAACGTATTTATAGAGGTGTAAAATATTAGGTTTTTCTAGTATTTTGCTCATTTATGTTATTAAGCCGAAGTGGGACCCTTGTTAGATAAGGATCTGCTTGTAATCGTGACTTGCGGACGCTAATTCCC